>CAJQZJ010029963.1:0-17502 GCA_907164525.1 Lophiomys imhausi | reverse complement strand
TGTGATTGAGATGTAACTTGAAGAAATAAAAAATAAATTATAAAAAAGTGAATTATTCAGGGCCAGGCAATGGTGGTGCATGCATTGAATCCTAGCACTTGGGAGGCCGAGGCAAGCAGATCTCTGAATTTGAGGCCAACCTGGTCTACAGAGGGACCTCCAGGACAGCCAGGGCTACACAGAGAAACACTGTCTCAAAAAACAAAAACAAAAAACAAACAAACAAACAAAACAGAAGTGGCAAGATGTTGGCAATAAGCTCGGACACATTCTGATCATCAGGAAGACGGACTGGACTACCGTAGATATATACTCCTGCTGTACTTCAGTTTATGAAGTGCAATCCTATCTGGGATTGCCCAGCAAAGTCAAGGACAATAAAGAACTCTGTACTGGAAATATAGACAGTAGAAGAACGGAGATGCCAGACATGGGGCACAGAATGCTTCCCTCCGGGAGACTGCACTCCCCACCGCAGTGGAAGAGACAGCATATCAGCTCTTTTCGGGATGTCAGTTGGCAGTTTTGACCTCCAAACAGAGGCTCTCCTTAGTTTCCTGAGTCCACAGCATCTGTGCAGGTGTTCTGACACCCAGGAGAAGACCAGCAGAGCCACTACGGTAAGACTGAGGGTGATTCTCCCTGGGATTTGCAGCATGGCAGCATCTGGCTGACTGGTAACTGGAGGATCGAGCTGGCAGGCACTGAGTTTCCCTGAGCCCAGGCGCACTGTGGACAGGATATAGACTACATATTGGAACTCCCTGCCCCACCCCTTGCCTGGCCTCTCTGCTGGTCTCTCTGCTGTGCACTCAGGGTAGAGCATCTACTGCTTATCCCAGAACAGTAAAGCAGTTCTGGACCACTGTGTGCAGTCAGAGAAACCAGGCTGCACTGGTTCACAGAGCTTCAATCTGAGAGGCACAGGCTGGCTCTGAGACTTGTCTGAGAATAGATTGAGAGGACCATGGCCACAGTCCTGACCCTGTAGCTACAGGGGGACTGTTGGAAGCCCCTGCCTACCTAGACAGGGTGCTCTGGAACACTGCAATTCAGACAGGGAAAAGGGAGCTGAGATCACTGAGTCCAAGAGCTGTAAACAGCTTGTGAACTCCATATTGGAACTCCCTGCCTGTCCTGCTCACTCAACCAGGGCACTCAATCTACAGCCTCTGTCCAGGGCATTGAGATCTCCCACCCAAGCAGTGAAGTGGTCCTGGACTGCGGTATGCTGCCTGAGGGGGCAGGCTGTGCTGGACCACAGAACTTCTGACAGAGAGGCACAAGTTGATCCTGAGACACCCCCCCCCCCAGTAGCTTTGGAGGTCCATACCTATAGTTATGACACCCTAGCTACAGTGAATCTGTTAGAAACCCCACCAACCCAGACAGGCTACACTGGAACACAGCGCCTCTGACAGAGAAAAGGTGGCTGAGATTCCCTCTGAGTCCAAGTGCTGTAGACGCCTTGTGAACTCCATATTGGAACTCCCTGCCCGCACCCACTTTGGCAGGGCTTTCAGTCTACAGCATCTAGATCTTGTTCCAGAGCAGTAAAGCAGTTCTGGACTATTGAGGGCTGCCCCAGCAAGTGGGCTGCACTGAACTAAAGAGCTTCTGGCAGAGAGGCAGAGATTGATCCTGAGATACCACCCCCACCCCCAAGAGTAGCTTAGGAGGACCACAACCTCAGTCCTGACACCCTAGCTACAGGAAACTGCCAGAAGCCATGCTGGCATAGGCAAGCTAGACTGGAGCACAGTGATTCTGGCCAGAAAAAGGCAGCTGAGCTTCCCTGAATCCAAGCACTGTGGACAGGGTGTGAATTCCACATTGAAACTCCCTGCTGGCACCTGCCTTGCCCCTCAGCTGAATATCAGGTTTCAACACACTGGAGCAGTGAAACAACCTCAGACCTTTGCTCACTGCCTGGGTGACGTGGGCTGTACCAGATCACAGTGATTCTGGTTATAATGCCCACATTGAACCTGAGAACCCCCTAAGAGCATCTTGGGAGGACCATGATCATGGTCCTGACACATAAGCTGCAGGGAAACTGCAGCTCTAGCCTACAGTCTGTGGCCTACCAAGCCTCACCAACATCACTAAAAAGACCATCTGGATCTCACGAACCTGCAGAGAGGAATGACACATCCTACTTCAACCTCTGACCTGAGTTCCCAGTTGGGACACAATAGGAAGAGGTGAGCTCTGGGAGGCACACTGAGAATAAGCCCCCACACAATGCCCCACCCAACCTGTGGAGAACAACAGATCACCAAGATTATATGGCCTCTACACCAAAGCCCCCCCTTGGCACCAAGCCCAGAAGGCACCAGGGACAAACAGGTAAGAACAACTGATGGCTAAAGATCAGCAAAAGAACAGAACTGACAACAGTCAGGGAAATATGACTCCAGTGAAATTCAGCTATGCTAGTACAGCAAGCTCTGACCATCCCACCACAGCTGAAACACATGAAAATGATGACAAATCTATACTTTGGAAAATGATAGAGGCCTTATAAGAAGAAAATAAATCCCTGAAAGTATTTAAAGAATCCAAAATTTTGTAAATGAAAGCAATGGAGAATTCCATTAGAGACCTCCAAGCTAACTCAGTTAAACATGAATGGGAAAGAGAGAAGGCTATAAAAGATTTGAAAGATTGGCAAAGATAACCAAATTGGAGCAGGAAATGTATAAAATGTATAAAACAGTTCAAGACTTGAAATTGGAAGTGGAAGCAATAAAGAAAACAAAAGCAGAGATAATCCTGGAGGTGGAAAACCAAGGAAAGAGAATAGGAACTACAGACATGAATTTCCCAAATAGGATACAAGAGATGGAAGACAGAATTTCAAGTGTGGAAGATTCGATTGAAGAAATCAGCACAACAATCAAAGAAAATGAGAAATCTGAAAAGGTTCTCACTACAACATCTAAGAAATCAAGGTCTCAATGAAAAGACAGAACCTAAGAATTATAGACATAGATGAAAGAGAAGACTCCCAACTCCAAGATCCAGGAAACATCTTCAATAAAGTCATAGAAGAAAACTTCCCAAACTTAAAGAGATCCCTGTAAAATTCCAAAAGGCATACAGAACACCAAATATATTAGACCACAATAGAAATTCCTGTCACCACATAATAATTGAAACTCCAAATGTACAGAACAACAACAAAAGAATATTAAAAGCTGTAAGAGAAAAAGGTCAAGTAACGTATAATAGCAGACCCATCAGAATTACATCTGACTTCTCCTCAGAAACTTTAAAAGCCAGAAGGGCCTGGGCAGACATCCTACAAGCCCTAAGAGACCATAGGTGCCAGCAAAACTTTCTATTAACATAGAGAAAACAAGCTATTCCATGACAAAGCCAATTTAAAGAATATCTATCCACAAATCCAGTTCTACAGAAGATCCTAGAAGGAAAATTCCAACCCAGAGAAGATAACTACACCCAAGAAAACAAAGGAAACAAACAAGCAAACAAAAACCCCAAAAAACCCTGGTGCAGCTAAACCAAAAGAAACATATAACCATCACCTATATCAAAATAACAGGAAATAATAACTTATGGTCATTAATATCCCTCAACATCAATGGATTCAACTCCCCATAAAAAGACACAGGCTTACAGAATGGATCCATAAACAAGACTCATCATTTTGCTGCATACAATAAATGCATCTCACTAACAAAGATAGACGTTACCTCAGAGTAAAGGGCTGGGAAAAGGTTTTCCAAGCAAATGGTCCCAGGAAGCAAGCTGGAGTAGCCATCCTAATATAAAATAAAATAGACTTTCAACTGAAGTTAATCATAAAAGATGAGAAGGGCACTACGTACTTGTTAAAGGAAAAATTCATCAAGGTGATATCTCAATACTGAATATATATGCCCCAAATACAAGAGCACCCACATTTGAAAAGAAACTCTTCTAAATCTTAAAACATACATCGAGTGCCATACATTAGTAATGAGAGACTTCACCATCCCACACGCAACAAGGGACAGGACATTGAGACAGAAAACAAACAGAAAAAATAATGATACTAACAGAGGTCATGAACCAAATGGACATAACACATATCTACAGAATGTTTCACCCAAACACAAAAGAATACACCTTCTTTTCAGCAACTCATGGCCCCTTCTCCAAAACTGACCATATAGTTAGACACAAAGCAAGCCTCAACAGATACAGGAAAATTGAAATAACCCCTTATCTTATCAGACCACCATGGAATAAAGCTGGACTTCAACAACAGCAGAAATAACAAAAAGCCTACATATTCATGGAAACTGAACAACTCTCTACTCAATGACCACTGGGTCAGAGAACAAATGAAGGAAATCAAAGACTTCCTAAAATCCAGCAAAAAACGAAAGCATAGCATACCCAAACCTATGGGACACAATGAAACCAGTGCTATCAGATCAGGAAAGTTCACAGCACTAAGTGCCTTTATTTCATAGCGCTAAAAAAAAAAAAAAAAAGTGACAGCTCATATTAGCAACTTAACAGCAGAACTGTAAGAGCTAAAAAAAAAAAGAAGCAAACACTCCCAACCCAAGAGGAGCAGAAGGCAGGAATCACCAAAATTACCGCTGAAATCAATGACTTAGAAACAAAATGTACAATTCAAAGAATCAACAAAACCAAGAGTTGATTCTTTGAGAAAATCAACAAAATAGACAAACCCTTAGCCAAATTAACTAAAAGGCACAGAGCAAATACCCAAATCAATAAAATCAGAAATGAAAAGGGTAAAATAACAACAGACATCAAAGAAATCCAGAGAATGTTTAGGTCTTACTTCAAAAATATGTCCTCCACAAAATTAAAATGGACAATTTTCTTGATAGATTCCACTTACCAAACTTTAAATTGAGATCAGGTTAGCAAATTAAACAGTCCTATAACCCCTAAGGAAATAGAAATAGTCAATAAAAGTCTCCCAAAAAAAAAAAAAAAAAAAAGCCTGGGGACAGATGGTTTCAGCACAGAATTCTACCAGACCTTCAAAGAAGAGATAATACCAATACTCCTCAAACTCTTCCACAATATAAAAACAGAAGGATCACTGCCAAACTCATTCTATGAGACTATAGTCACCCTGATACCTAAACAAATACCCAATAAAGAAAGAGAACTTCAGACCAATTTCACTCATGAAAATAGACACGAAAATACTTAATAAATTACTTGCAAACTGAATCCAAGAACACACCAAAAGTATCATACACCGTGATCAAATAGACTTCATCCCAGGAATGCAGTGGTGGTTCAACATACAAAAATCCATCAACGTAATCCACCATATAAACAAGCTGAAAGGAAAAAAAAAAAAAAACACATGATCATCTTGCTAGATGCTGAAAAAGCATTTGACAAAATCCAACACCCCTTAATGCTAAAAGTCCTGGAGAGAGCAGGCATAAAAGGACAATACCTAGAAATAATAAAGGCAATTTACAGCAAGCCAGTAGCCAACATCAAATTAAATGGAGAGATTAAATTAAATGGAAACTTAAAGCATTTCCTCTAAAAGCAGGGACAAGGCAAGGCTGCCCACTCTTTCCATATCTCTTCAACATAGTACTTGAAGTTCTAGCTAGAGCAATAAGACAACTAAAGGAGATCAAGGGGATACAAATTGGAAAAGGAGAAGTTCAATTATCCCTATTCGCAGATGATATGATAGGTATACATAAGTGACTCCCAAAATTCCACCAGAGAACTACTACAGCTGATAAACACCTTCAGCAAGGTGGCTGGATACAAAATTAATTCAAAAACTCTGAAGCCCTTCTTTATACAAAAAATAAATGGGCTGGGAAAGAAATAAGAGAAACAATATCCTCCATAATAGCCACAAACAATATAAAATACCTGGGGGTAACTCTAACCAAGCAAGTGAAAGACCTGTATGACAAGAACTTCAAGTCCTTGAAGAAAGAAATTGAAGAGGCCATCAGAAGTTGGAAAGATTTCCCATGCTCATGGATAGGTAGGATCAACATAATAAAAATTACCATCCTACCAAAAGCAATATACAGATTCAATGCAATTCCCGTCAGAATACCAATGCAATTCTTTACAGACCTGGAAAGAACAATTCTCAACTTCATATAGAATAATAAAAAACCCATAATAGCTAAATCAATCCTGTATAATAAAAAAAAATCTAGAGGTATCACCATCCCTCATTTCAAGCTATACTACAGAGCAATAGTAATAAAAACAGCATGGTACTAGTATAGAAACAAACCAGCCAATCAATGTAATTGAATTGAAGACCCATAAAAAAACTCACACATCTATGGTCACTTAATTTTTGACAAAGAAGCCAAAACTGTACAATGGGAAAAGGACAGCATCTTCTACAAATGGTGTTGGTCTAGCTAGATGTTGACATGTAAAAGAATGTAAATTGAGCCATACTTATCACCTTGCACAAAACTTAAGTCCAAGTGGAGCAAAGACATTAACATAAAGCCCAACACATTAAATCGAATAGAAGAGGATGTGGGGAAAAGCCTCAAACTCATTGGCACAGGTGACCTGAACAGAATACCAATAGCTCAGGCTTTAAGACAAACAATCAATAAATGGGACCTCATGAAAATGAAAAGCTTCTGTCAGGCATAAGAAACTGTCATTCGACTTCTGTCCAAAAAGGACAAAACTTGGAAGCAGGTAAGTCGGCAGCCTAGCTCTGCCAAGACAGGGTAGGTAAGTCCTTCATAATTCCTGCTCTACAACCAATGTCTGTCAGAGAAATGGGGCCAAATGGCTGAAGATTGATGCTGTAATGTATGGAGAGAAAATGGGAACTGTCCAGGCAGCCACTGGTATGTCATTTTTTTAGTTTTGGAAGCTGCAGGCCCTGCACTTCCTATATAATCAGATATATTTATCCCTCTCAGGTCTCTGAGATGGTTGAAGAATAGATAGCTAGAGTCTCATAGTTAAATTTTGAGTTTTTTAGGAATCAAGAGGGTGTTCTGGATCTAAGAAGATATTTTTAAAATTATGAGGCAAGTTAGTATGAAAGCTGAGTTAGATATAGAACTTTAAACTCATGGAGATGGTTAGATAGTAGAATGTTAAAGTCAGGTGCCAAATACATATGGACTGGACATTGGGAATGTATGCTAAGCCATATAACTCTCATAATCGTGGCCTATTTATTTCTGTTGTTTTGTATTGTATTTATAGTTATAAGAAAAAGAACCATTATTTGGACTGAAAGGGAGAGCTGTTGGGGGGAAAAATAAATACCTTAAACTAAAAAAAAAAAAAAAGAAGGGAAGAGGATGGGGGGGTTGAGGGGGAGGAGGGTGGAAGGGTGGGACTGGAGGGGGGAGTAGGGAGGGGATTGTGATTGAGATGTAACTTGAAGAAATAAAAATTAATTATTAAAAAAAGGTGAATTATTCAGTGGCAAGTTAGCATGCTGTAATTGTTGGCTAATCACCAACTTCACCTTGCTATGACATCTTTTCATCACTCTTAAGAAAGCAGTTGCTCCATAGAATCCCTCTCCAGCCTTTTCAGCCTCTGCCAACTGCCAGTCTGCTTCCTGTCTCAAGATTTCTCTATACTGGTCATTCCGAACAGAGTTACACAACACACCCTTCTAACTGCCTGCAGTTAGAAGCTAGAGCATCGGGTTGAGAAGGACCGAATGATGAATGGTGATTTTCCTGAGGGTTTGTTTGTTTCAGTTTTGGTTGTTGTTTGTTTTTTATTTTCTGGCTTTTTTTTTTGTATTTTAACTTGCATTAATATTACTTTGTCTGTTACTAAAAGTTACACATTCCATGGTTAAAAATCAAAACAAAACAAAACAAAACCTGGAAACAGAAGAGAAACTTGATGAAAAAAATTAAACATTATGAGAGTGTCTCTCTTCTGCATGACTATACTAATACTTAAGAGATAAGCCTTCCATGTCCCCCTGGAGAATACAGGAGGGTAGCTAGGCTGCTGGGTGTCCTGAGTTGATTTCCCAACCTCTCTGTAACATGCTCTCATTTATAAAAGTGGAGTTGAAAAGAGTATCTTTTGTTTATTTGCAGTATAACTGAGCACAGATGGTGTGAGCTACCGAGTATGCTGACTCAACATAATACACAATTTCTTGATTATGTTTATTGCTTTCAACTCAATGAAGTCAGGGCCATTGTATCTGCAGAAGAAATGAAGGGTCAAGGAGGTTCAGTATGTGCCAAAAGGCACAGAGAATGAACAATTCTTCTTGAGTACCATGTCTAGATCATTGCTGTCACCCCACTCTACAGTGAGGGAAACTGGGGGATTGAAAGGTCAAGAGCAACCAGGATCCCATGCCTCCTGACTAACTAGATAGTAGTCAAGACAGGTTATGTGTCCTGCTTCTCTTGCCTCTCCCTGAGAAGTAGACCCTTCATCTGGGATTTACCACCAGTGCTCAGGGCTCCTCACCTCTGAGTGGTTCCAGGCATCTGGCACGCTTCCTGGTTGGGTCTGACTGCTGCTAGCTCTGATTGCCTCGTGGCTGTGACTGAAGAAGCCCCCACCGTTCTTATGAAAAGCAGAAGCTCTGCTTTGGAAATAGGCTCCTTGTCTCCTGGATTCTGCCCAAGTCATTCAAGCACTGCTCTGACACCATGCAGGGCCCCCTGCTCAATGCTGCTGCAATATATTCCTTGGCCTGTTGGTGGTCCTGTCATTGAGGTCTTGGGAGCGGTGATAAGGACTCTGAAATTAGAGAAAGCAGCTTAAAGGAAGCAATGAAGACACTTTCTTGGCTTACATCAGAGGTGCGACCTACTCACTGGTAGGTGGTTAGGTGGTTAATGCTGTTACCAAAACAATTCTACAGGTCTGCTGAGCTTTCTCTCAGATCCACTAGAGAGCTCTAAGGCTGCAGCCTTTTCCCAGGATGCTAATTAAAATCATGACTCACCCAAGTCAGCATCAAAAATAATTCAACTTAGAGGAGTAAGGGGACCCAGTAACTCCGATGCTCAAAACAGAGGTTTTTCAGTCCTGTCTTTCTAGAACACTCTCCCATGGGAGGATACCTCCCAGGAGGCAGCTGCTTCTCAACCTCCTGGAGCCCTGGGACCAGAAGCCCACATAGCTGCCAGGTTGCCCTGTGGCTGGTCCCACAGGTTTTGAGTCTGCAAACCGGACCCTTCTCTGGTCATGGGGGTGGGAGGGCTTGGCCTGGGCTCAGAGAGACACTCTGCTTTCTGAGTTTCCAAAGAAAGTTATGACACCAGGTTGTCAGTATCTGTTCTTGAGAGGTTCCTGGGATTCTGACTGATATCTCTGATTGCAGGCTTTATCATTCCTCTTCCATAAAACCCAATGAGTTACCATGGCCCAAGGGATCATGGGTCTTGAGAGGCGACAGAGAAAGATGCTGAAAAACATCTTAGTTCTGATCTGGCTTTCTCCACCATCACCATTCTCCCCGCTATAGAGGTTATCACTGAATGCTCCCCTCAATGCCTATACTACTCTGGGCACTTTTTGCTTAACTCAGCCCTCCTCCTTCACGTGGATACAGTGTGTGTTCCCAGGAGCCTCATCTCATAGGGACCCACTGTGATTCACATGGGTTGCACGTGCTGTATCTTAATTGTGGCCTACAGAGGCACCCAAGCTGGGTGAAGCTTTCCAGTTCTTTGCCTTTATAGTGAATAAGAGATCCGAATGACAAAGCAACCCAAGTGGCATCCATGTTCAGCCTGTAATCTGTAGCATGTGGAGCAGAGCCAGATGGTTGCTCCTCTCATCGTGCCAGCCCTTGGTGACAAAGCCATGATCAGGCCTGGGGACTCTCTGTGACATATGCTTTAGGGAACAGGTTGTTCAGTGGTAACATAGACAAGATGAGTGTTTATTGAGAACTTGTGCTTTCTCCACCATCAGCACCCTCACTCCCGTGTCTGTGAGGGCTCATGCATGGCATGCAATGAAGCACCAGTTCCTGAGATGAAAGGAAAGGTCCTTTGAAGGCTTTTGGGAAAGGATTTCCATCCTGGGAGGAAAGACAGGTGAGGAGAAGCTGTCTTTCCTGTCCATAGCCATGATTTCTTGAAGCTGAACTACTGAGATCTCAAGCCATCTCCTTACATCCATGGGCCAAACCTGAAGACAAGAATCAATAAAGGCAAGGCTGCCTGCCCTTGGATAACATTCAAAAGAGCAGCAGGAACAAAACCACCTGCTCAACCTGCTCTTTCGTTGTTCCTGACACCAGATAAGGAATCCTTTGTTCCTTGATCTTGAAATGCACACAGAACTGTTTAGAACTCAGCAGCAGCACTGGATTCAGTGGGACTAAGAGAGCCCATGGCTTTGCATTTTAAACAATCTCTGGAATGATGTTCATGTTGATGCTGATGCTGGTGCTGGCCTATGCCACACTTCTAGGAGGCAAGGCTGAAATAAATTTTAGGTTCATGCTAGCATGTATGAATGAGAGTAGACTATGCAGGAAGTGCTTTTGAGGGCATGGGACCAGCAAGGCAATTACTTTAGTTTGGATTTTAGCCATATAGTACAGGATAACTATACTACAACCAATGCACCAAAGAGAACAGGAATATAGACTTTTTTCCCCGTCAATGAGATACTTTGCCCTAGTGGTGCTGCCTTGTAGGCCCCCAGTGTATGAGGAGGCTCTTGGCCCTCATATGACTGCTGAACTGGGGCGGGGGACTGTTATGTAGGAACATTCCACTCCAGAGGAGTGTGATGGAAGGAATGGGGGTAGAGGGTGGGAAGGCAGGACTGGGAGGGGTGGAAAGAGGGTACTGTGATGGAGATGTAACCTGAAGTAATAAATGAACATGGGGAAAAAAAAGGAAAAAGGATACCAAAAATGTTCCCCTTCCATTAGTTTGTATTTATAAGCTGACATAATGTTAGTTCAATTGATAAGGCTTCGAGTTGGCTTATTTTGCAGAAAAGAAAACAGCCTTAGAAAATTACATCTTTAATTTACCTTTGAAGGTTACAAAAACCTAACTCCAAAGGAGATAAAGCACAAAAGGGAAGCTAGGCCTAAGTTTATATAAAAAGAACAGGAGTATACTTCAGGTACAGCTGAATCCAGGAACTCATGTTACATTGTCTGAGGTTCCCTAGCACTGAGCAACTCTCTTTGGGCAGCAGAGGATCCAATGACTAACAACCCAAGGCTCTCATTGTGCAACACCGAATTAGAACTCCAGAGGAGGCTGTCTCACTGACTTAGGGTCTGGGTACAAAACCCCTTGACCTATCTGCAGAGGGTGAGAATGGAGACAGATTCCTGTTTTAGGGAAACTGCACTCTCTGGGCCTGAGTGAGGCAGGTTACTTCAGGGTGGGGAAGGTGGAAGAGGATACATTTAAATCAGAATATCTTTGTAGGGTTCACTTAAATACACCGACAAGTAGATTTTTTTTTTTTTAATCAGAATTCTTGTCAGAGTAGTTGAGTGAGAAAATGCAATGCACGTGATTGCAGAGCCAGTTCAGCCCTCCAGCTTGCAAAGGTTCATCATCTCCTTCACCAGATTCCAGGGTCCCTAACGTCAGGAACCATTCCCTCCCTCGTCCATTTTCACTCTGCATAGATTTGAAACAGATAAGAGGGAGAGGGAAAGGAAAGGAATGCTGGCCTGGCCACTTGGGATATAGATTTATATATTTATATGATATAGATTTATAATAAGCTATTCTGATTTGGAGCCTAATATGTTTTGAAACATCAATACAAAGAATGAACATATGCCCCTATTTTTATATACAAGAGGATAGATCCTATTCACACACAGCGTATTTTGTATAAAGTTGGATGTTTGAGACTAAAATGAGGATGCGGCAGTTAGGAGCACTTTCAGAGGAGCTCTCAGTTCAATTCCCGGCAGGAACTTGTAACTCTGGTCCTGGGGACCTGATGCCATCTTTTAGTCTCCATGATCACCAGGAACACCTATGATCAGAATTGCACAGACACTTGCAGACAAAACACTCATACCCCCAAAATATTAATTACTTCCTTTTTTGTTTTTTAGAGACAGGGTTTCTTTGTGTAGCCTGGCTGCCCTGGAACTCACTCTGTAGACCAGGCCTCAAACTCAAAGATCTGACTGCCTCTGCCTCCCTAGTATTGGGATTAAAGGCATGAGCTACCATCATTTGGCTACAAAATTTATGAAAAGTTGCAGTTTGGTTTTGTGAAGACACTGACATAAGACTCCCAGAATCCACCCAAAAGTCCAGGACCTCATTTTAATTAAAGAAATTTTGGATGAGTAGTTGCTGACATAGCTGTAAATTGACACGAACAGACACGTTCATTGAAAGCAAAGTTGGCCATATTTCTTTAGATACCCCTTTGTTTCCTTTCCACTGGTCTAAGAGTGAAGAGCTCAGATCTAGAAGGGAGGTAAGAAAAAGGCCACCCTGGTGTTTTGGAGCCCAGGCTGCTAAGAGGAAATTGTGGGACTATAAGAACCCAGCTGAGGAGGATCCCTTAAGGTGAAATGGTCTCAGGATCTGGGACCACACTAAACTTCTCCATTTCAAATTGTCTCCTGAGTAGTGCCTTCAGGGTACTTTATTAACTCTTCCAGCTGTGGTTTGAGGATGAGGGAGGAAGGACCTCTCTATGCTTGGGCAAGGAGTCATCATCTTAGTTACTTTTCTCCTGACCAAAGAAAGGTGTCCTCTGTTCCAGGATACCCTGGAGGTGACCCCATGCCCCTTGGAATACTCTGATAGCAGACACCATGATCTCTGTTTTTTAGTGGGTCAGCTAAGACCCAGAGAAATCTAGAAACTTCTCCTCAAGGGTACACAAGCTATTCCCACACTGGGCATGTCCTATCCTGGCATCTATCACAATGTCCTCTCTGGCTCCACTGGGCTGCCATGGGCATCACTGCTCCGCTGAGCCAGAAGCTGACCAGGAAGAATGAGTGGATGGAAAGGTCAGGAGACTGAGGTCAGCCAAACTTCATCTCAAATATTTGGAGACCTGAATGTTCGAAAAAGCCACATAAGCTTGCTAGAACTAATGAGTTGGCTCTCCATCAGCACTCCCGGGATATTACAAAGGCAGTTTCTATAAATAACTAGGGTTTACTGTAGATTTTTACAGCTCTCCCCAAGCCCGCTTTCTGTATGATAGAGAAACAGGCCAGTCTTTCTAGGATATATAAAATGAGGAGGCACCCTGACTCCTCTGTGCAGTGGAAATGAACCTTTAGCAGAGAGGAGACATTTCTAGGCAGATGTCCTCCACTCTGACCTAGAAGTGAAAGTCTTTAGTTGTGCATTAGACTCCTATCCTGGCTAGGGGACAATTCACCCATAGTCCTACTGCCAGCTGGTCCCATCTGTTGCTGCAAGCTCTAGGAGAGAAATGATTGCTAAGGTAACCATGAGGCCCCAAGGGTGGGCAGACACGACACACAGCAGCTGCTGTTACTGGGCATGCAGCCTGGGCTCTGCTCTAAAGGGATCCCCAGGATTCTATGTCAGCTAAACCTCAGACTGGGGCTGGCATGAAGAGCTGTTTGGATAGAACTAACTTCCTGGTCTTTGCAGGGTTCATGGGGGACCATGGACGCACCTCTCTCAGCTGGGGAGCTGTAGGTGACATGTCACTTTATAGTGAATGTTTTAAAAACCCACAACAGCCTGCTGAAATAAACTCAAAGTTAGCCTTCTAACAGCATTTAAAATATATTTAGAGCCTCAAATATTTGATATGAAGTGATCCTAAGGCAACAGTCGTACACCTTCCCTCCAAGGTATGCTCTTCATGTAATCGGCTCTCCAGAACCTCGCAGAAAGAGGCTGGGTGCTGCGCAGGGAAGGGCACAGAGGTACTGTGTTTGTGCAGGAAGTACTCACTGAAGGTCAATTGTCTGTTTCTTAGGAGCTGATACAACAAATTGCCACAAATTTGGTGGTTTAAAAGTAAGAAAAGTCTTTTCTTCCACCACTCTGGAGTCCAACACTACTTTGAATCTATAGTCAGCATGTTGATAGGGCTACATTCTCTCTGAAAGGCCTCGGGGAGATGCCTTCCTGCTTCTTCCATCTCTGGTGGCTCCAAGGTGACATTCACTGTCTCTCTGCATCACTCCACAATCTGCCTCATCTTCAGGTGGGCTTCTTCTCTGTATCTCCTTCCATCCTTTCCTTGTCAGGATGTCCATCATTGGACTGACTTAGCCCATGGTGATCTTAATTCAAAATCCTTAACTTGGGCTAGGGGTGTAGCTCACCAGTACAGTCCCTTGTCCATCATTTGCCAAGAATGGATTTGTTCCTCAGCTTCAAGAAATCCATAATTATTTTTGCAATAACTCTTCCCCAAATAAAATTTATGTAGTTTATTATTGACATATCTGAGTAAAGGTGGGAATCCATTCCACCTTCCACGGGCCCAGTTCTACTTTAAACCCCGAATACAGCAGGAAAATAGGGTAGAAAGGACTGAGACTTCATGAAGTTTCTGCTCTAGCAGAAGGGAGACAAAGTGACACCCTGTAAATTTAACCTGCTTTCAGATAACGAAAACTGTTGGGTTACAAAGGACAGGGGGGACCTTCTGGGTAGGAATGAGTTCCTCTTTAGATAAAGTGATCAGAAAAGCTTTCTTCAGTTGTAGTCAGATAACAGAGAACTGGATGGCTTAAATCACACATAAGTGCCTATCCAAGTTCAGCGGTTTGGAGACCATAGATAGTACCTTAGGAAATGAAAACTTGGTGACATGTCTTTTATGGGGAATGGATTAGAGGAGGTGAGCATTCCCCACAGGCCAGTGCCTGCCTGTGACTGATGGGGAACAGTGAAAGGAGTTAGTGACAGACCTGCTGTCTAAGGAACTCTGACTCTCTCTCAATGGTTCACCTATTTGGAGCTTGTCATGGATGCATGTTATGCTTCAACCAGGTTGAGGAGGGGGATAGTTCACAGGGGTTGTGATTTCCTGAGTCTCCCAAACTAAAGATAATGGTTCTAAGAAGATGTTAGATACAGCTCCCAGAAATGTCCAAGCCATGATCTTGACTCACTGCTCTCTTTAAACTACACCAAAGAGGAGACATTCAGAAAGTTGATGGGGAAGACTGTGTCTCAGAACAGCTTATGGTATCTCCTCTTTTGAGGGGAGCAGAAGAGAGCAATGTCTCTATCCTAAATGAGTGACCGGAGCAAGAGAAGAAAGGGTAAGAAAGGTGAGGGGTAGATGTTCACAAGCCAGGTTGGTGTTTGACTTGACTGATTGTCTCCTGAACATGCAGGTACAGGCCCTTTGTTTTTTTTTTTTTTCCTTTATTTTTTATTTCTTCAAGTTACATCTCAATCGCAGTCCCCTCCCTATTCCCCCTCCAGTCACACCCTCCCACCCTCAATCCCCATCCTCTTCCCTTTTTTTTTTCTTTTAAGTTTAAGGTATATCTTATTTCCCCCTACATTTTCCCCTTTCAGTCCAACAAATGGCTCTTTCTCTTATAATAAATACAATACAAAACAACAGAGGTAATTAGGCCACAGTTATGAGGGTAATATGGCTTAGCGTACATTCCCAATGTCCAGTCCATATGTATTTGGTACCTGATTTTAACATTCTACTATCTAACCATCTCCATGACTTTAAAGTTCTATATCTGACTCAACATTCATAGTAACTTGCAACACAATTTTAAAAGTATCTTCTTAGATCTATAACACTCTCTTGACTCCTAAACAACTCAAAATTTAATTATGAGACTCTAGCTATCTGTTCTTCAACCACCTCAGAGACCTGAGAGGGATAAATATATCTGATTTTATAGGAAGTACAGGGCCTGCAGCTTCCCAAACTAAGAAATGACATACCAGTGGCTGCCTGGACAGTTCCCATTTTCTCTCCATACATTACAGCATCGATCTTCAGCCATTTGGCCCCGTTTCTCTGACAGACATTGATTGTAGAGCAGGGGTTATGAAGGACTTACCTACCCTGTCTTGGCAGAGCTAGGCTGTCGACTTACCTGCTTCCAGGTTTTGTCCTTTTTGGACAGCATTCTGTCTACAGTTGGAGCAAGGGGCTTTTCCTACCAAGAGATAGGCTTGCGACTAATTCAATCATCTCCCACTGGAGATTCTTCGATGCTCATCTTCTACTTGGAGGAGAATAGGGGGTGCTGTCAGGAGTTGATATGTCTTGATATAAAAAAATCTAAAGTTACGAAAACATCTTTGAATGCCATATTCTGCAGATCTCTTGAGGTTTTTGAAGAGGCCCTATCTATCTCTTCTATTAGGGTAAGCAGATGTTGCTTGTCTCGTAGCAGGTTTATTTCTGATTAGCTTAGCAAGTAACTATAATAGGCTGTCATAGTACCTAACAGAATGACTGGCTTGCATAACCATTAGTTTGCATTTCTTAATTATCCTAAACAGTTTATGACAATTAGTAGTAAAAGGCCGAAACATCACATTTCATTTTTTTTTCTTTACCTCCTAACCCTTCCATCCCATTTCTCTTGGGTGGGGTGTCCTTATATAACAGTCCCTCATCTCAGTTGAGAGGTCGTATGAGGGCCAAGAGCCTCCTCATTCATTGGGGGTCTACGAAGCAGTACCATCAGTGAAAAGTGTCTTGTTGCCCGGGAGAGAGAACTACTAAACAAACAAACCAATAAGCAGACAATAGATAAAAAAGACTAAAAAATAGAAAAAATATATAAAAAATAAATAAAAAATAAAAATTAAAAATAAAAAGTCTATGTCCAAGTTCCCTTTGGTGTGTTAGTTGTAGTATCGATACCTTTTACTATATAGCTAAAATCCTACTATAAGTGAATAGATGCCATATGTGTCCTTCTGAGTCTGGGTTAGCTCACTCAGTATGAGCTTTTCTAGTTCCATCCATTTGGCTGCAAATTGCATAATTTCAATGTTCCTGATAGCTGAATAGTATTCCATTGTGTAGATGTACCATAGTTTTTTAACCCATTCTTCAGTTGAGGGACATCTGGGTTGTTTCCAGTTTGTTTCTAGCTATTACAAATAAGGCTGCTATAAACATAGATGAGGAAACTTCCTTATGATTCCATGAAGAGGCATTTGGGTGTATACCCAGAAGTGGTATGGCTGGGTCCTGAGACAAAGCTATTCCAAGTTTTCTTTTTTTTTTTCTTTTTTTTTTTTGGTTTTTCGAGACAGGGTTTCTCTGTGTAACAGCCCTGGCTGTCCTGGACTTGCTTTGTAGACCAGGCTGGCCTCGAACTCACAGAGATCCGCCTGCCTCTGCCTCCCAAGTGCTGGGATTAAAGGCGTGCGCCACCACGCCCGGTATCACCAGACTGACCTCCATAGTGGTTGCACAAGCCTGCATTCCCACCAGCAATGGAGTAGGGTACCCCTTTCTCCACACCCTCGCCAGCATGTGCTGTCATTTGAGTTTTTGATTTTAGCCATTCTGACAGGTGTGAGATGGAAT
>CAJQZJ010029962.1:0-38105 GCA_907164525.1 Lophiomys imhausi | reverse complement strand
TCTTTCTTTCTTTCTTTCTTTCTTTCTTTCTTTCTTTCTTTCTTTCTTTCTTTCTTTCTTTCTTTCTTTGTTTTCAGCTGTGATTTATGCATGTGTTGCAGTGTATGTTCCAGTTTGTAGTGTTTTCCCTTCCTCACACTGTTTATTTTGCTGTTTGTTTTTGTTTTAACTGAATATTACTATGGGTTGTCTTCACTTGGATTTGTGTTTGGAGGGAAAACTTAACTACATCAGTAAGTATGATAGTTTGACAGCAATTCTAGTGTTCATTGATGAATAACCTACTTGCATACCTCCCTGTGTACCCTGTGTCTCCTGTCAGGATAAGAGACACTAGCATTGGGGTACTTCTTGGGGAAATTTAGTTTATATGATATTTTGGAGGAGATAATATGTGAATATTGGGGGCTGGAGAGATGGCTCAGAGGTTAAGAGCACTGACTGCTCTTCCAGAGGTCATGAATTCAATTCCCAGCAAGCACATGGTGGCTCATAACCATCTATAATGTGATCTGGTGCCCTCTTCTGGCCTGTATGCATAACTGCAGACAGAATACATAAATAAATGTAAAAAAAAAAAGAATGTGAATATTTTAGTAAAGTAAGGAAGGCATAATGGCATAAGAATGAGAAGGAAAGGATACAGGTTAGAGTTATAAAATGACCTAGAGAAATTTTGTATATTAGATTTAGAAAAATATGCTCAAGAATAAAAGCCTTTTCTAATAAAACACAAGTTATGACCAAGCAACTAAACATTTAGAGTACAACAGTATATATATATATATATATATATATATATATATATACTTTTAAAAAAGTAAATATGCCAGGCATGGTGGCGCACGCCTTTAATCCCAGCTCTTGGGAGGCAGAGGCAGGCGGATCACTGTGAGTTCGAGGCCAGCCTGGTCTACAAAGCAAGTCCAGGGCAGCCAGAGCTGTTACACAGAGAACCCCAGCTCAAAAAACCAGGAAAAAAAAGTAAATATATTTGTGCAAAATAATTGGAATCATTATTATAATTAAAATATAACAAGTGGATAAAATAAATGAATAAAAAATGAATCATAAAGAATATAAAGTACAAAATCAAAAGATAGAAACATTAACAAGAAACACAGTTTATGTTTTCCCTGGCTTATAGAAGACCCACCTACTGTGTTGGTTTTGACAGGCCACTGCACTGAATTTTATATGGACTTGCTGTGACACATTACAGTGTCCTGATGTGACTGGAGTAGGAAGTCTTGAGCTTACCACCATCTGTGGCAGCCTCCACAATCTGTGCTGCTTGGGGTCTGTTGCACCCATCAGGATGCTCCCCTGTGGCCCCATGTTCCACTGAACTCTTCCCAAGGTTTCACTCTTTCCTTCATGTTGGCAGCCATATGGTTGGGCGTATCATGAGCGTTGTACCATGTCCCAGTTTCCTCTTATGGCACACTAAATTCAGCTCTCTGCACACTCAGCCCATGAAGCAACCTGAACATCATCCCAATCTTTTACTCCTCTGCATCCTGCTGGTGTGTATGTTGGGGTTGGGGGAATGATTACCATCGCTAATGTCCCTACTTCAGACTTCTGGCATCCATTTATGGGGGGAGGAGGTTGCAACATCTGTGTTTTGCTGTGTTCCACATCCCTCTTCAACTACAGAGTTCAGTCTCAGATTTGCGTTTCTAGTAGTGTGAACTGCCTCCCCTAGATTTCATAGTTCCCAGCATTCCATTTCTTGAAAACACTTCCCTAGCAAAACCCAGCTCAGCTCTGGCCACTTTAATGTCTGGAGGAGCCCTATGGGTACCTAATAAAGAGACTCTCGCTTAGTCTTACTTTTGTTTCTGTGGCTCTTTCTCCTGTTTCTCAGTCAGTGGCTTTGTATCTTGACTTTTCACATCTAAACACCCTACCCACAGATACTGTCTCTGATCTTCTGTCTTCCTCTCCCTGCCTTCTTTTTAGAGCCTTATGCCTTACATTACATTCTCATTTTCGTTTGCACTATTTTGTTAAGCATTTTTATTATGTTTATTTATTACTTCAAATTACATCTTCATCACAATCCCCTCTCTCCACCCCTCCCAGTCCCACCCTCACACCCTCTTACTTCTCTCCCCCCATCCTACTCCTCTGGGGTGGGTTGCCCCTACATATCAGATACCTCAGTTCAACAGTCCTGTGAATGATAAGAGCTTCCTATTGCACTGGGGGCCTATAGGACAACTCCATTAGGGCAAAGTGTCCCACTTACAGATAGCAAGGTCTATGTTCCTGTTCCTTTTGGTATGTTGGGTATAGGATAGTTATTCTCTGCCACATGGCTAAAATCCAATTATAAGTGAATAGATGTCATATGCATTTTTCTGGGTCTGGATTAGCTCACCATGAGAGTTTTTCTAGTTCTATCCATTTGACTTCAAATTGCATGATTTCCTTGGTTCTGATTTTTTTTATGATTTAGAGCCTTATGCCTTTTTTCCAGTTTTTTATTCATTTATTTTATCCATTTGTTATATTTTAATTATAACAATGATTCCAATTATTTTGCACAAATATATTTACTTTTTTTGGAGGGGGGTTTCGAGACAGGGTTTCTCTGAGTAGTATTACATTTTGTAAACATACCAGAGTTTTTTTTTTTTTTTATCCATTTTTCAGTTGAGGGACATCTGGGTTGTTTCCAGTCTCTAGCTATTACAAATAAAGCTGCTATGAACATAGATGAGGAAACTTCCTTGTGATTTGGTGAGGAATCATTTGGATATATACCCAGAAGTGGTATGGCTGGGTCTTGAGGTAGAGCTGTTCCAAGTTTTCTAAGATATCACCAGACTGATTTCTATAGTGGTTGTACAAGTTTGCACTCCTACCATCAATGGAGGAGTGTTCCCCTTCACCACAGCCTTGCCAGTATGTGCTGTCCTATGAGCTTTTGATCTTAGCCATTCTGAAAGGTGTGAGATGGAATTTCACAGTATTCTTGAGTTGCATTTCTCTGATGATTAAGGATGTTGAGCATTTCTTCAAGTGTCTCTCAGCCATTAGAGATTCCTCCTTTGTGAATTCTCAGTTTAGCTCTGTTTCCATTTTTTTTTATTGGATTATTTGGTTTCTTGGTGTTTAATTTCTTGAGTTCTTTATGGATATTAGACCATGTTGAATGTGGAGTTGGTAAAGAATATTTCCCAGTCTGTAGGTTGCTGCTTTGTTTGAGTTTCTTTTGCCTTACAGAAGCTTTTCAGTTTCATGAGGTCCCATTTATTGATTGTTGGTCTTAGAGCCTAAGCTATTGCTGTTGTGTTCAGGAAGTTGTCACCTGTGCTGATGAGTTCAAGGCTTTTCCCCACTTTCTCTTCTAGTAGATTTAGTGTGTTGGACTTTATATTAATGTCTTTGATTCACTTGGACTTAAGTTTTGTGCAAGGTGATAAGTATGGGTCTAATTTCATTCTTTTACATGTTGCCATCCAGTTAGACCAGCACCATTTGTTGAAGATGCCGTCCTTCCATTGTAAGGGTTAGGCTTCTTTGTCAAAAATTAAGTGACCATAGGTGTGTGAGTTTATTTCTAGGTCTTCAATTCGAATCCATTGATCAACTGGTCTGTTTCTATACCAATACCATGTTGTTTTTATTACTGTTGCTCTGTAGTATAGCTTGAAATCTGGGATGGTGATACCTCCAGATATGTTTTTATTATACATGGTTGATTTATCTATTCTGGGTTTTTTTGTTATTCCAAATGAAGTTGAGAATTGTTCTTTCAAGGTCTGTAAAGAATTGCATTTGTATTTTGATAGGAATTGCATTGAATCTGTATATTGCTTTTGGTAGGATGGCCATTTTTATTATGTTGATCCTACCTATCCATGAGCATGGAAGTTCTCTCCACCTTCCAATGTCCTCTTCAATTTCTTTCTTCAAGGACATGAAGTTTTTGTCATACAGGCTTTTAACTTGCTTGGTTAGAGTCACCTCCAGGTATTTTATATTGTTTGTGGCTATTGTGAAGGGTGTTGTTTCCCTAATTTCTTTCTCAGTCCATTTTTCTCTTGTACAAAGAAGGGCTTCTGATTATTTTGAATTGATTTTGTATCCAGCCACCTTGCTGAAGGTGTTTTCAGTTGCAGTAGCTCTGTGGTGGACATTTTGGGGTCACTTATGTATACTGTCACATCATCTGAGAGTAGAGATAAATTAACTTCTTCCTTTCTGATTTATATCCCCTTGATCTCCTTTAGTTGTCTTATTGCTCTAGCTAGAACTTCAAGTACTATGTTGAAGAGATATGGGAAAAGTGGGCATCATTGCCTTGTCCCTGACTTTAGAGGAAGTAATTTAAGTTTTTCTCCATTTAATTTTATGCTAGCTACTGGCTTGCTGTATATTGCCTTTATTATTTCTTGATATGGTTCTTGTATGCCAGCTCTCTCCATGACTTTTAGCATGAGGGGGTGTTGGATTTTGTCAAATGCTTTTTCAGTATTTATCAAGATGATCATGTGATTTTTTTTTCTTTCAGCTTGTTTATATGGTGGATTACATTAACGGATTTTTATATGTTGAACCACCCCTACATTCCTGGGATTAAAGCCTACTTGATCGCAGTGTATGTACTATACTTTTGATGTGTTCTTGGATTCGGTTTGCAAGTAATTTATTAAGTATTTTTGCATCTATGTTCATTAGGGAATTTGGTCTGTCTTTGATCTTCTGTCTTTCTCTCCCTTCCTTCTTTTTAGAGCCTTATGCTTTACTTCACATTACCCTTTCCTTTTGCACTATTTTTGTCATGCATTATAATTCTCATTACTTTTAAAATCCTCTAGAACATTGGGACCTGCACAAGTCTACACCAGGTCCTCTGTGTATATGTTATGTCTGTTACCTTGGTATTTTCATGGGACTCCTAACAGGGGAAGTGAGTGTTTCTGTGATTCTTTTGCCTGCTCTCAGGACTCTTTTCCTCTTTTTGGGTTGCCTTGGATTTCATGCAGGCTTAGATTGCCATCAGAAACTTTGTTAATATTCCCTTGGTGATAAACCCCTTTAAGCAGGTGGGGGGGGCGGGGATTCTAATAATTGTCTTCCTATTTATGTCTCTCTATTCCTTAAACTTCAGTCTTTCTGTAGTGGGCAGCTAGTAAGATGGTTCTCATTGTTTCCTTCTTGATATTCTTGATCACAATAATATTCTCACTTTAGAATACATGGCTAATAATGATTAGCTTCTAATTATTGGAATAATGAATTCTAGAATCCTAAATGACAGAATTATAGAATCTGCTTTGCTGGTGAGTACTTTTACCATCACTATATCTCATAGTGACTGTCATCCTTCTCTCCTTTTGTCCTCTATCTGCCCTTTTTCTGTTTGATCCTTAAACTAGCTGCCATGATATAGGATGCTCATGAAGAGGTCTTTGTGGCAAAGAGCTGAACATGGCTTCTGATCAATAACCAGAAGGTTAACAGAATTATTTAGTTGGAAAGTCCATGAGAAATGGAATCCTGCCAACAACCTTGCAAATGAATTTCAAACATAGCCTCCCCAGTAAAGTATACAGATAACACTGAAGACTTAGCTTTCAGAGAGAGAAAATGAATTAGAGACATGAAATATGAGCACTATAGTGATCTTTATTAGAGTTTGATTCATAGCAACAGTGACATAATAAATAAATGTTATATTAAACTAATATGCTGCAGTCATTTATACTCCCTTATTTTTTGTATTTTCAATTTATACATTGAATAGGACTTTTACTCATGTCTTATTTGTCCCTTCTTCTTTACTTTATTGCCAACTAATTCCTCACATGTTTAATTGTGACTATTTTTCTTCCTTATATCAATTTACTATATTTCTTATTATGCATGTAATCCAGTGCTAATTATCTCATATTAGAGTTTTACAATTTCTATTTAACCATTTTATATTGATTCTACCAAGTCAAAATTTCACTATTTGATCTAATTATTAGTAATACAAGTCTTAGTAATTTTGAATTGTATCTCTAATTACTCAAGTTTTGGGGACAAGTAAGTTTTACTTTTTCTTTCATTAGTCTCCTCAATCAGACGTGATTGCTTGTTTCTTGATTTTTTTTAATAGAATGCTGATTCCCCATGGATATTTTTCATTTGTCAATACAGATGTACTTAAACTTAGCACAAGAATGAGCCCCTCTGACACTGGCAATACCAGTGGTCTTGTCACAGCTGGTCCTCTTGTCTCAAATCTCTAGAATCACACTGTATGTAGTTAAGAATACATGCATTAATCGCCACTGTGGAGATGGAATCAAATGCCTTAACCCTAAAGCATAGGAGGTAGGATACAATTAATACTTATGCACATCTGATTAGCAACATTTAATTACTATTCACAGTATAATAATGATGTATATAATCATATATCATATATATACATAAGATATAAACAATTCAAATGTGTTTTGAAAATAAATTTCAGTGTAGAGGAAATGCATATTGTACAGGATTATCCTCCACCTTCAAGACTTCTATTGGGACTGCTCAAAAATGATCATCACAGCTGGGATTGTTGGCTATCCTTTCCCTCAAAGATGGACAGGGAAGGAAGGGTTAAAGGACCTTCCGCTGACTATCTAGTAACCTTTACAAACTGCCAAATCGGTGGTACACAATTTTTCACTAATTGCATGGAGGCACTGGGGGAGAGGTTACAGGATATAAGAGGAAAACAAAGAAGGGAGGCAGTTTGGAGCTCCATGCCATGTTGAAGACATTTCTCTTGATGGAGCAAAACTTAGTGTGACTGCTTTAAGGTCGCCAGTATTCCTAGCTCTAGCCTCTTATCTGTGGTACTGTGAGCAAGCCTAATGAGCCCATCTGTTCCCCTGATAAACTTAGGTGGACTTGTATCCATATTTATCACTGGGATCTTAGGACAAGTGGTAGATATTGTTTATGTCTCTGCCATGGAAAGAATTCTGGATGTGTGTTTATGCCACTGTTTTCTCTATTCTTCTATATAATGTATGACGGTTTTTCTCTTTGTTTTTCAGTCTATGATATTGTATGCTCTCATGCATATCTTTCATAACTTTCACATATGACACTGCTTTTTAAAAGGAAAATGAAATCACAATTCATTATCTGAATTATGGCAGGTTAAAAAGATGTAAAAAGGCTCTTGAGTTCTTGGGTTTTCTCTTGCTTCAGCTTTCTAGGTACCAAGATCACATGAATATATAATATAATATAATAATGAAATAACACCTAGTTTTTCAGTACTGTTTGAACAGTATATGTTTGGTTACATAGTACATTGTGGTATTGGAAAGTAATAAGAGTCATAAATGTTTTACATTTCAAATGTTTAGAATGAAAATAATAAGTATAACTGTCTTTGATGAGCTTGTAGTTAATGAGATAATTCATGCTAATTAAATAAGAATGCCTGAAACATCAAACAACTCATTAATTTTAAAGAACATTGCTATTATTATTCTCAACATTATTATTAATATTACTGTGTGCTTAAGAATTTGTTAGGCCAAGTAAATGAATATATGTAATTATTCTTAGGAAAAGATTTTCTAAGTTGACTATAGAGGATTTTAAATCTCTATTTCTATATCTTGCATTGATTTCATCACTCCATAGAAAGAAAACAGATCTTTTCCAGGATGTGATGAAAGGGTAATTGAAAAGCTATGCTAAACATTCTCATTATAGCATAACTAGATACATATCTACATCTTAATCATTCTATCCCAAGACAATATGCTCTGTAATGGTTAACAATAACTATAGACCCACCCCCAAGAAAATTCTCTTGCATGATTGTAGACTTGTCTATCATACATACTCTCTATTTTCAGGGTGAGATGTTCACAAAAGCACAATACCCACCATTGATTACCTAATTACACAATCATCCCATCAGTAGATCAGTGCAACATCTGTGACCCTATGTGTCACCACCACAACCCCCTTCGTCTATTCCCCTGGATCTCCACTGAGGCGGTTCTTCTGACATAATATATTCATTATCCATTAGATCTGGCGCACGCTCTGCGGTGCTCAATTACGATACAATCGAGCGAAGGGTCTGGTGTCAGCCAATGTAATGACTTTCTGATTATCTGTCTTTAAATGATGAATGAAATGAAAATGTACTGCTCAAACCAAATATAAGATTGTTAGGATGCCAAAAGAAAATTGTACATAGCCTCCTTTATGGCAGGATGGCAGATGCCTGCTTTTATTCAGCAACAGATATCTAAAGACAGTTTTCAAAATCATCCCTACCTTTCAGCTATCAGATTATTATGAGACTCCAGAAACTAAGTCATAAATTGATGTTTTGCGTCATTGAAATAGCCTTTAAGTGAAGGTTTAATTCATAAGATTGTATAATACTTTCATGTTTGCTTAATATTACAACTCTACTTGATCAAGCAAACTGACCTCCCAGCAATAAATTTACTGCTTCTAGTTTGTCACCCAGATCAAATTATTTTTGAGCTGTTTTTGACTCATAGAGAGCAGTAATATAATTAAGCAGATTGATACATAGACAGGAGTTTTTAAAAACATGCCAGGATTATAAATAAGTGGGAGACTCAAAAACATTTTGTTGTTCAAATAATTATGAAGCAGGTGTTTGATAGTACAGTCATTTCTGTTTCTGTTTACATCTTTAGTTATTATTCTGTTAATTATAATTGAAAATCCAATAGAGTTTCATATTGGAGTACTCAGAGATCTGACTGAAATTGCAGCTTCTCAGTTTATTCCTTTAAATAGAACACATTGGATTTTTGATTATGAAATAAATTTAAAAATCTAATCCTCTTCCCAGATCTTTAAACTCTGTATAATAACTGAACATTTGAAAGATACAAAAAAGGAAGAAATGCAGAAGTATTAATTTTTACATCCCAATATAGCTTTTAGAAAGTTGTTTTCAGTATTTCTGAATTCCTAAAGTAACCCTATTTCTCTATAGCTGTCAGAAATTGGGCCAAATTCCTGCCGCAATAGCTCCTCCCCGATATAAGGAAGTTGGGGAAAGGTTTCCTGAAATTTATCTTACTTCATTAAGATTTTTTTCTTGCTTTGTTTATCCCATTTGACATACTACCACAAATTTGATCCTCACTTAATATGAAGATAGATAGAATCTCATTTAACTGTAACCAAGCAACTGAGTACTTGATTCAGTCATGATGGATTGATAGCCCTACTCCCTTGAGAAAACATGTGAGAACTGATGCCCTCTATGTATGTATTTTCTCTAAAGAATTGAATCACCTCTAGAGTGAAGAAGTGAGGATGCCTGTATGAGATGTTCCCATTTCTAGCATGATAACTCCCTTCATATTGTCTATTGAAAGCTGACTGCACAAAGTATGGCTTATATGTCTTCAGACCTTTTAGGTAAAGTAAGAAAACAAAGAAACAATGTCTCAAATTGTATGATTTCCTTGTTTCAGATAGCTGAATAGTATTCCATTGTACAAATGTACCACAGTTTTTTGTTTTGTTTTGTTTTGTTTTTTATCCATTCTTCAGTTAAGGGACATCTAGGTTGTTTCCAGTCTCTAGCTATAACAAATAAAGCTGCTATGAACATAGTTGAGGAGGTGTCCTTGTGATTTGGTGAGGAATCTTTTGGATATATGCCCCAAGGGTGGAATGGCTGAGTCTTGAGGTAGAGCTATTCCAAGTTTTCTAAGATATCACCAGACTGATTTCCATAGTGGTTGAAACTGGAAAAGGTCATCCTTGGTAAGCTAACCCAGACCCATGAAGATACACATAGCATATATTCACTTATAACTGGATTTTATCCATATAGTGCAGGATAAACTATTTTACAATCAACAAATCCAAGGAACAGGAATATAGACTTTGTTACCTGTTAGTGGTACACTTTACCCTAGTGGAATTGACATGTACGCCCCCAGTGAAAGAGGGAGCTCTTAGCTGTTATGTGACTAATGAACTGAGGGGGGCTGGTATGTGGGGGCACCCAACACTGCGGAATAGAATAAGTGGAAGAGGGGTAAAGGGTGGAAGGGTGGGCCTGGGAGGGTGGAGAGAGCGTTCTGTGATGGAGATGTAACTTGAAATAATAAATAAACATTAAAAAAGAAAAGACACTATGTCTCCAAGACAGCACTTTAAATGAGCTCACTAATTAATTAGGTGCACCTCACCATCCTTGAGTTGAAAATTCAAGAAACTTATGAGCTTGTATTTTATAAAACTAGACTGGGTATATATGTGTTGGTTTTTTTATTCCAGTTAGATTATAAAATATCTAAGTATGGATTTATTGGAAGCAGTAGAAATGTGGATTCATCTGAAGGTCATTGACTATTTTATTTTTACTTCAGATTTGTTTATTTCAAATTAATATTAATTTGGAGGGCACATTGATTTTTCTTTGTATAAAATGTAGCAAGAAAGTTAAAGATTTCTTTAACTTCTTCATAAAGATGTAATTTCTTGAAGCACTTTGAATAGGGTCTAAGTTTTAATATATCATTCTTGTTATCACCACTCCTTCAGCCTGTTGTTGGCTACAGAATAAAAAATAAATAAATAAAAATTTGATTATTTGGTTTCTTTTTTAAAATTCTAGTCCATTAGTGGGAGAAAATCTAACAATATATCAAAAAAAAAATCTTGAGGTCATATGAGCTCTAGCCTTATATCTCAGGGTTAAACTTTATCCAAAATTATTCCAGCAAGTTATCTGTTTACTGTCGAGAAATGTCAGATTGGCCTTTGTGTGTTTTGGTAGGAGGCAAAGAATCCTGAATCAGAGAAGAAAATGTTTTATCCTCATGGCAAGCAGGACATGAGACTCTCTGAAGCCAGTTATGACAGCCACAAGTCTCAATACTATCAGAAGATTACTGCACATAAGGCTTGTGACAGAATAGTGGCTCTGCTGTTAGGGACCCCAAATATTTTATAATGGAAAGTAAGCATGATTAAGTTTTCTCCAGAGGGAGACATTATCTCTGTCTTCTAAGGTCCCAAAGAATTCTACTTCTTGTTCCAGCAGAAAAAGTCCTCTCTGTGATTTCAAGACTGCTTTCTGTTCAACTGCCCTTGGAGAAAGAGTTCAAAACAAGTGTGTGCTCCCACACAGGTGACAAAATGGAAGGTCCATCAATAGCTGTCTCCTAATATGTGTTTTATGTTTTTCAGAAAAAATAATATTAATGCATACCTGTAATGTTTAAGAGTTTGAGGTTTTTCATTTAGATAGCACTCATATTTTAGATTTAAATAATTTCATTGTTTTATCTTTAATTAAAATTAAATTCTTGTGCATATTTTTGGGGCAGTGTGGTTTTGAATACATGTATTCTTCTGTATAGTGATCAAATCATGGTAAGTAGCATATCCATCTAGATCCTTTATGTTTAGAGAGCTGATCTCTTTTCTTGACACAGGAGCTTACTCCTCTCCAGTTCTGTATCTTTTCCACTTCCCTCTCATGTCTTCTACTAAATAATATTTTGTCCTTTTTCATTTTGAGTTCAACTTTTTTAGGTATGCAAACCCTCGATATCTGCCTTATTTTAGTTTGTGTACTGTCTCCCACTTCCATCCATTGGCTTCAAATGATGGGATCTTCTCTCTTATATTAGTAAAGTGATATTACATTTTGTCACTCTTTCTGTATCACCTTTTCTTTTAATCAAGTCATCATCTATCAGTGGATACCCAGAGTAATACTATATCTTGCCTATTAGGATTGTTGAAATAACCATGGGATGCTGTTAACTCTTTGATAAGTTTATTTGATTTTCTTTGTGCAGAAATCTCAAAGTGGTCTAATGAGATTATTCAGTCCATGAAGTTTAGTTTTGAGGAACACATGTGGTGTCCTCCCAAATGGGTATACTAGTTTACATTTCCACCATTCCCATGTATCTATACTGTGCCCTCTCTGTTTACTAACCAGAATTTGGTAATGTTTGCTACTTTGATAGTCGTCATTTGGAGTAGTGTGAAGTGTGGTTTGGATTTACACTTCCTGGTGTCCAAAGTTGTTGGGCAGGTATTCAACAGTTGCCCTGTTTAGATCCTTTCTTATGCAGAAATATTTAGTCTTAGGCATTTCACCATTTTACTTTCTTAATTATTTGATATTGAGATTTATTTTTTAAATTTGTTATAGATTCTTGATATTACTCTCATGCCAAGGAAATATATTGCAAATGATTCCTTCAGTTTTATAGGTTGCTTCTTTATTAGGTTCCCCTTTTATTCATTGCTGCATCATGCCTCTGGTTTTACACTATCTCATTAGTCTGTGTTTTAATTTTGACATAGAAAAAAAGTTATTACAAATATAGATGCATTAGAGTTCCTAAAATGTTTTTCTCATTTCATACAAGTGATTTCATAGTGTCAGAAGTTGTACTTACGTTTTTGCGGCATTTTCAACTAATTTTTGTACATGGCAACAGATAGTGCTTAAGTTTCATCCTTACGTATGAGAATATTCAGGCTACCCTACACTGTGTGTTCAACAATTCCAAATAAAAAAATCTATTTTTAACTGTTATTTAGGCTAAAGGAAAAATATTTATACCTAGGAATGAAGAGTGAACAATGCCTGGAATATAGTTTAATGGTAGAGTGCTTGTTGAACATCCATAAGGTTCTAGATTCAATCCTCAGTTATAAAACAAACATTTAAAAGTGGGAAATAATGAACTTCAAGATAAATAAAAGAATTTTGGTCCATTTTAAAAATATTTTTAACATTAGTTTACTGGGCTTTTAAAACAAATAAGAGAAATATTTCATAGATTACACTCTATGCATTTAGAAATATATTTCACTGGTGTATAAAGATGAAGAGGTTATGTATGGAGTTATATCACTTTCAGGTTTCACAGGGGACATATTAATATAGAGTAAACTGTGGTAAGTTAAGGATACTTCGTGTAATCTCCAGAGCAACCACCCAAAGTTAAAGCTTGGAGTTATAGCTAAAATTCCAGTAGAAGAGAGAAAATGGATTGCTACATTTCTCTAATGAGATTTCCTGCTTCCTCTGTTGGGGAGTAATGAGGAGGCAGCAAGGAGAGCTATGTAGATCTCTAAAAGACCTGGCCTCCCCTTACTATTTGTAGAAATATACTGTTTCTTCTTTTACTGCAAATGCAAAAACAATATTCTACTTTTAATTTTACAGGTATTTTACTTATTTTTCATCAAATCCTAACCAGTTTTGATTATATTGTAGGATATATTTTACATAACTAATCTTGTCATAATCCTGGAATTACTATTAAAGATGAATGAATCAGATTGTGAAGGAAGGGAAAAAAATTTTTTAAGGATAAAGGGGTTGAATACATGGAATGTATGTCCCATTTAATACTCAATCACATATTTCAATTTTCAATGATCCCTTTTGTTAAGCTGAATCCAAATTTATTTAAAAACTTTATAACAAGTAACATTACATATTTTGTTTCTTTAGAAGATTAATGTGACCAGATGTCTCAAACACTTGTTTGTTTAATTGAAGGTTTGGGTATTGCCACCTACTAAAAGAAAAAAAAATTTTTTTTCCATGAGTCACCTATGTGTGTTTATTTGCCTATAATTCCCCAGATGTGAAAATTGTCTATCCTTATCATTTCACCTCCTGAACCATATTTTTATTACATGCTTTTTTTTCTAAATTATTCTTTCATTTTGAGTAGAGTTTATTTACATTACTACCACCAATGACCATATTAGTTTACTAATGATGTTGAAATAAGATCAGGAGCAATGCAAAGGCCCTTCTTGAAAGCACAGTGGCTTGGTTGTAAGAAAAAATTCTGTTGACATATGTTAAGCCAGTATTCCATTGTGAAAATACTTTATTAATCCTTAGCATCATAGAAACAGCATTCAGAAAACATTCTACATCTCACATGTGGTAGACCTGAGGAGAGAATCACTGTAAGTTGCTGTCTGGTTATAAAAAGAGGGCCTTGTGCAGTTATACAACCAGGACTGTTGATGAAATATTAAGGGACAAACATCTAAAACCTCGGGGTTTTCCTAATTGGGCAATCACCCTATTCATGGAGAGGTGAATTACATGATTGCACAGTGAGGCTTGACATTTCAAGGCAGACTTTACCATTCGAATAAGAGAGAAGGGAGGGCAATGAGATGAAGTCAACAGGGAAATATCACTGTCTAGGCAAACACTGCCTACAGATGGAAAAGGTAGCTTAGACCCTAGCTGTAGAGCACCTCTGGGGTCTTAATCACAGCTCATGATTTTGTGAACAGATCACCAAGACAAAATGCATCTTTACTTAATTAACGTCAGAAAAGTTAACTTTAAACCTCTAGAGAAGTCTGTAACATAAAGAATATCACACACACACACACACACACACACACACACACACACACAAAACACAACACACTTTATATAGGTTTCCTACCTTTATTAAGCTTCCTCATTGTCCTGAATATAAATGATGAGGTACTTAGCACCCTTCACACTATAAAAAATAGTGTACCTGTATTTTTTCATTCCCTTTCACTTACTTTACCTTTCTTTCCTTCCATCTGTATTCCCAATGGCCCTCTCTTCTGACTCCATAACTGCCAGTGTGTTGAAAAGAGATACTATGTGTCAGTGTTTAAAGTTCTAGGGTCAGATTGATTTTTTTGAGGTATCTGACTTTTAAGTGTTTGCTTTCACCTTTTTATTACATGAATAATTTTACATATTACAAAAAATTTATTTTAACCATTTAAATATTGAAGTAGAATACCACGAATCTTAAGAGTACAGTTGAATTATTAGTCACCAGATAATTCAACCTCAAATAATATTTTCCTTTTCAAGTTAATATTAAAACACACCTTCTATTTATTCTCACATCCACCAAAACTCCAAATAAGAATTTGAGTTAGTCATCAATGAATGCTGCTTGCATAATACATATTTATCTTTTTGTGTTTTGTGAGATGAAACACTTTTTCATATCCATGATTTTTTAAATCAGCACCTAATTATCTGAGCAAAGCCTGTATCATTTTGTGTGGGCTTTCACTTTCTTGGCCTTGTCATGATACACTTTGAGTTACTAACCTGAGAATATTAACAGTATCCAGCAACATTTTCTGAACCACACACCCTAAAAGTATCATAGGAACTTTAAATAAGATGCATTTATGAATGAGCAACGCTCAGACCCAACTGGCTTAAATGATAAAGATTTTTGTAACTTCAACTAGTGGGAGCAAAGAGAAGATGCTGTATCAAGGCAGAGTTTCTACATGTCAGATTCCTTCTGCCATGCTACACTTAGCTGTGTTCCCTGCTTTGATGGTGTTGTGCCCTGGCCATTATTTAGATGGCCATCTCAGGGCTATTCATCTCATCCAGAATGCCACTGTTTAGAGGGCTGGTGCAAGTCACCATTTCTTCTCACTTTCCATTCTTAGTAACAAAAGGCAAGACTTCCTCCTAGTCTCAACTAGGACTGAACTTAATACCTCATTTTCTAACATTAGGTCATATGCCCAGACTTAAATCCTTTAGTATAGAAAAAAATGGAGTTATCATAAAGAGTTACACCTAGGTCAATCTCTGGGAAAATAAGAGGATTATTATATGCTTGATGTCATGGAGGAAGGATGAGTAGGTTTTTTTGTATTTCTTTTTTTTCCCTTTATTTTTTATTTCTTCAAGTTACATTTCAATCGCAGTCCCCTCCCTATTCCCCCCTCCAGACCCACCCTCCTACCCTAACCCCCCATCCTCTTCCCTTTTTTTTTAAGTTTAAGGTATATTTTATTTCCCCCTACGGTTTCCGCTTTCAGTCCAACAAATGGCTCTTTCCCTTATAATAATAAATACAATGCAAAACAACAGAGGTAATAAGGCCACAGTTATGAGGGTTATATGGAGTAGCGTACATTCCCAATGACCAGTCCATATGTATTTGGTACCTGACTTTAACATTCTACTATCTAAACATGTCCATGAGTTTAAAGTTCTATATCTAACTCAACATTCATACTAACTTGCAACACAATTTCAAAAGCATCTTCTTAGATCTATAACACTCTCTTGACTCCTAAACAACTCAAAATTTAATTATGAGGCTCTAGCTATCTGTTCTTCAACCATCTCAGAGACCTGAGAGGGATAAATATATCTGACTTTATAGGAAGTGCAGGGCCTGCAGCTTCCAAAACTAAGAAATGACATACCAGTGGCTGCCTGGACAATTCCCATTTTCTCTCCATACATTACAGCATCGATCTTCAGTCGTTTGGCCCCGTTTCTCTGACAGACATTGATTGTAGAGCAGGAGTTATGAAGGACTTGCCTACCCTGTCTTGGCAGAGCTAGGCTGTCGACTCACCTGCTTCCAGGTTTTGTCCTTTTTGGACAGCATTCTGTCTACAGTTGGAGCAAGGGGCTTTTCCTACCAAGAGATAGGCTTGCGACTAATTCAATCATCTCCCACTGGAGATTCTTCGATGCTCATCTTCTACTTGGGGTAGAATAGGGGGTGCTGTCAGGAGTTGATATGTCTTGATATAAAAAAATCTAAAGTTATGAAAACATCTTTGAATGCCATATTCTTCAGATCTCTTGAGGTTTTTGAAGAGGCCCTATCTATCTCTTATATTAGAGTAAGCAGATGTTGCTTGTCTATTAGCAGCTTTATTTCTGATTAGCTTAGAAAATAACGATAATGGCTGTCATAGTACCTAACAGAATGACCGGCTTGCATAACTATTAGTTTGCATTTCTTAATTATCCTAAACAGTTTATGACAATTAGTAGTAAAAGGCCAAAACATCACATTTCATTTTTTTTCTTTACCTCCTAACCCTTCCATCCCATTTCTCTGGGGTGGGGTGTCCTTTAATAACAGTCCCTCATCTCAATTGAGAGGTCGTATGAGGGCCAAGGGCCTCCTTATTCATTGGGGGTCTACGAGGCAGTACCATCAGTGAAAAGTGTCTCATTGCCCAGGAGAGAGAACTAAAAATCAAACAAACAAAAAAAGCAGACAAATAGATTAAAAAACTACTAAAAAATAGAAAAAAATATTAAAAATATTTAATAAATAAAAAAATAAAAATAAAAAATAAAAAGTCTATGTCCAAGTCCCCTTTGGTGTGTTAGTTGTAGTATGGATACCTTCTACTATATAGCTAAAATCCTACTATAGGTGAATAGATGCCATATGCGTCCTTCTGAGTCTGGGTTAGCTCACTCAGGATGAACTTTTCTAGTTCCATCCATTTGGCTGCAAATTGCATAATTTCATTGTTCCTAATAGCTGAATAATATTCTATTGTGAAGATGTACCACAGTTTTTTAACCCATTCTTCGGTTGAGGGACATGTGGGTTGTTTCCAGTTTCTAGCTATTACAAATAAGGCTGCTATAAACATAGATGAGGAAACTTCCTTATGATTCTGTGAAGAGGCATTTCGGTGTATACCCAGAAGTGGTATGGCTGGGTCCTGAGGGAAAGCTATTCCAAGTTTTCTAAAATATCGCCAGACTGACCTTCATAGTGGTTGCACAAGCCTGCACTCCCATCAGCAATGGTGTTGGGTACCCCTTTCTCCACACCCTCGCCAGCATGTGCTGTCATTTGAGCTTTTGATCTTAGCCATTCTGACAGGTGTGAGATGGAATCTCAGAGTCGTCTTGAGTTGCATTTCTCTGATGATTAAGGATGTTGAGCATTTCCTCAAATGTCTCTCAGCCATTAGGGATTCCTCCTTTGTGAATTCTCTATTTAGTTCTGTCCCCCATTTTTTGATTGGATTATTTGGTTGCTTGGCATTTAATTTCTTGAGTTCTTTGTAGATTTTGGATATTACCCCTCTGTCAGATGTGGGGTTGGTGAAGATTTTCTCCCAGTCTGTAGGCTGCTGTTTTGTTCGAATGACAGTGTCTTTTGCCTTACAGAAGCTTTTCAGTTTCATGAGGTTCCATTTATTGATTGTTGGTCTCAGGTCGTGAGCTGTTGGTGTTCTGTTCAGGAAACTATCACCTGTGCCATTGAGTTCGAAGGTTTCTCTCAATTTTTCTTCTAGTAGATTTAGTGTGACCAGCCTTATGTTAAGGTCTTTGATTCACTTGGACTTCAGTTTTGTACAAGGTGATAAGTATGGGTCTAACTTCATTCTTTTACAAATGGACATCCAGTTGGACCAGCACCATTTGTTGAAGATGCTGTCCTTCTTCCATTGTGCCATTTTGGTTTCTGTGTCAAAAATTAGGTGGCCATAAGTGTGTGGGTCTATTTCTGGATCTTCAATTCGATTCCATTGATCTACTGGTCTGTTTCTATACCAATACCATTCTGTTTTTACAACTATTGCTCTGTAGTACAGCTTGAAATCTGGGATGGTAATACCTCCAGATGTTTTTTTTTTTATTGTACAGGATTGATTTAGCTATTCTGGGCTTTTTGTTGTTCCATATGAAATTGAGAATAGCTCTTTCCAAGTCTATAAAAAATTGTGTTGGTATTTTGATAGGAATTGTGTTGAATCTATATATTGCTTTTGGTAGGATGGTCATTTTTATTATGTTGATCCTACCTATCCATGAGCATGGGAGATCTTTCCATCTTCTAAAAGCCTCTTCCATTTCTTTTCAAGGGCTTGAAGTTCTTGTTGTACAGGTCCTTTACTTGCTTGGTTAGAATTACCCCCAGGCATTTTATGTTGTTTGTGGCTATTGTGAAGGGGGTTGTTTCCCTTATTTCTACCTCAGCCCCTTTGTTTGTTGTATAAAAAAGGGTTTCTGTTTTTTTTTAATTAATTTTGTATCCAGCCACTTTGCTGAAGGTGTTTATCAGCTGTAAGAGTTCTCTGGTGGAATTTTTCGGGTCGTTTATGTATACTATCATATCATCTGCAAATAGGGATAATTTGACTTCTTCGTTTCCGATGTTTATCCCCTTGATGTCCTTTAGTTGTCTTATTGCTCTAGCAAGAACTTCAAGTACTATATTGAAGAGATATGGTGAAAGTGGACATCCTTGTCTTGTCCCTGAGTATAGAGGAAATGCTTCAAGTTTCTCTCCATTTATTTTGATGTTGGCCACTGGCCTGCTGTATATTGCCTTTATTATTTCTAGGTACAGCCCTTGTATGCCCGTTCTCTCCAGAACTTTTAGCTGAAGGAGTGTTGGATTTTTTTCAAATGCTAGGGAGATTATCATGTGTTTTTTTTTTCTTTCATCTTGTTTATATGGTGAATGCCGTTGAAAGACTTTCATATGTTGAACCATCCCTGCATTCCTGGGATGAAGCCTATTGATCATGGTGTATGATACTTTTGATGTGTTCTTGAATTTGGGTTGCTAGTATTTTATTAAGTATTTTTGCATCTATGTTCATGTGGCAGATTGGTCTGAAGTTCTCTTTCTTTGTTGGGTCTTTTTGTGGTTTAGGAATCAGGGTGACTGTGGCCTCATAGAATGAGTTTGGCAATGTTCTTTCAGATTCTATTTTGTGAAACCGTTTGAAAAGTATTTGTTTTAGCTCCTCTTTGAAGGTCCGGTAGAATTCTGTGCTAAAGCCATCTGGCCCTGGGCTATTTTTTGGTTGGGAGATTTTTAATGACTATTTCTATTTCCTTAGGGGTTATAGGGCTGTTTAATCTGTTTATCTGATCTTGATTTAGCTTCAGTAGGTGGAATCTATCAAGACAATTGTCCTTTTCACTTAAGTTTTCAAATTTGGTGGAGTATAAATTTTTAAAGTAGGATCCAAATATTCTCTGGATTTCCTCAATGTCTGTTGTTATTTCACCCTTTTCATTTCTGATTTTGTTGATTTGTGTTTTCTCCCTCTGTCTTTTAGTTAATTTGGCTAAGGTTCTGTCTATTTTGTTGATTTTCTCGAAGAATCAACTCTTGGTTTCATTGATTCTTTGTATAGTTCTTTTTGTTTCTAAGTTGTTGATTTCAGCCCTAAGTTTGATGATCTCCTGCCTTCTGCTCCTCTTGGGAGTGTTTGCTTCTTTTTTTTTCAATTCACCCAGTTTAGCTGTTAATTTGCTAATATGAGCTGTCACAATTTTCTTTTTGAAGGCACTTAGTGCTATGAACTTTCCTCGTAGCACAGCTTTCATTGTGTCCCATAGGTTTGGGTATGTTGTGTCTTCATTTTCGTTGGATTTTAAGAAGTCTTTGATTTCCTTCTTTATTTCTTCCCTGACCCAGTGGTCCTCTAGTAAATAGTTGTTCAATTTCCACGTGAGTGTAGACTTTTCGTTGATTCTTTTACTATTGAAGTCCAGCTTTATTCCATGGTGGTCTGATAAGATACAAGAGGTTATTTCAATTTTCTTGTATCTGTTGAGGCGATCTTTGTGTCCAACTATATGGTCGATTTTGGAGAAGGTTCCATGAGGTGCTGAGAAGAAGGTGTATTCTTTTGTGTTTGGGTGAAACATTCTGTAGATATCTGTTAGGTCCATTTGGTTCATGATCTCTGTTAGACTCATTATTTCTCTGTTTGGCTTTGTCTTGATTATCTGTCCATAGTTGTGAGTGGTGTGTTGAAGTCTCACACTACTAAAGTGTTTGGATCGATGTGCGATTTAAGTTTTAGAAGCGTTTCTTTTATACATGTAGGTGCCTTTGTATTTGGGGCATAGATGTTCAATATTGAGATGTCCTCTGGGTGGATATTTCCTTTAACGAGTATGTAATGCCCTTCTCTTTATTTTTTTATTAACTTCAATTGGAAGTCTATTTTGTTTGATATTAGGGTGGCTACTCCAGCTTGTTTCTTTGGTCTGTTTGCTTAGAAAACCTTTTCCCAGCCCTTTCCTCTGAGATAGTGTTTATCTTCAATAGTGAGGTGTTTTTCTTGTATACAGCAAAAAGATGGGTCTTGTTTATGGATCTAGTCTGTAAGTCCGTGTCTTTTTATTGGCAAGTTGAGTGATTGATGTTGATGGATATTAGTCACCAGGCGTTGTTATTTCCCATTATTTTGGTAGAGCTGGTCATCTTGTGTTTCTTTTTGTTTAGTTGCCATCGAGGTTTCTATTTCCTCTGTTTTCTTGGGTGTAGTTATCTTCTCTGTGTTGGAATTTTCTTTCTAGGATCTTCTGTAGGGCTGGGTTTGTGGGGAGATATTGTTTGAATTTGATTTTGTCATGGAATATCTTGTTTTTTCCATCTATGTTGACAGATAATTTTACTGGGTATAGTAGTCTGGCTGGGCACCTATGTTCTCTCAGGGCATGTAGGACATCTGTCCAGGTCCTTCTAGCTTTTAACATTTCTGAGGAGAAGTCAGGTGTGATTCTGATGGATCTGCCATTGTATGTGACTGGGCCTTTTTCTCTTACAGCTTTTAATATCCTTTCTTTGTTCTCTACAGTTGGATTTTCTATTATTATGTGGCGAGAGGAGTTTCTTTTCTGATCTAATCTGTTTGGTGTTCTGTAAGCCTCTTGGATTTTTACTGGCATCTCTTTCTTTAGGTTTGGGAAGTTTTCTTCTATGATTTTGTTGAAGATATTTCCTGGACCATGGAGTCGGGAGTCTTCTCTTTCCTCTATGCCTATAATTCTTAGGTTCCATCTTCTCATTGAGTCCTTGATTTCTTGGATGTTGTGGGTGAGAGATTTTTTAGCCTTCTCATTTTCTTTGGATGTTGTACTGATTTCTTCCATCGAATCTTCCATGCCTGAGATCCTGTCTTCCATATCTTGCATCCTATTTTTTGATACTCACCTCCATAGTTCCTGTTCTCTTCCCTTGATTCTCCATTTCCTCTTTTAACTCTGACTGTGTTTTCTTTATTGTTTCCATTTCTATTTTCATATCTTGCATGGTATTGTTCGTTTTGTACATTTCCTTCTCTAGTTTGCTTGTTTTTACCTGGAAATATTTCATTGCTCTGTCCTTTCCTGTTCAAGCTGAGTCACCTTGGCTTGGAGCTCTTTAATGGTGTTATTCGTTGTTTTGACTTGTAAAATTGTGGCTTTTTTGAATTCCTTCATAGATTTAAGTTCTCCTTGAAGGGACTCTTTCACTTTCCATAATGTAGAAATGTCATCGTTTTTATATGTTTCAATTGTGGTGAGGTGGTTCGGGCTGGATGGAATAGTGTTGTTTTCTTTTGTTGGAGACATTTCGCTCTGTTTTTTTTTTGTCTGGGGCCTCTGGCCATGTGGAATTTTTTTGCTGTCTTCTGGACTTGGGTCCAAAGGGGGCACTTTGGTGTAGGATTCGAATTGCCTTACTCCACCCCTATAAGGTGAGTCATTCAGCCCCGCCTCCTAGGTGGAGACCTAACTAATCCAGGTGGTGGAGCTGTGTACAGGTAAGCTCTGGTTCCCCGCCAGAAGGGTCAGTACTAGTACAAAAGTCCAATATACGACAGTTTCAAATATCTCGCAGTTTGCCCATGGTTGGTTCCTGTAGTGTGTAAATCTGCCCTTCAGCCCCAATAGTCTTGCCCCTCCCGGGGCTTGGAAACTGGCCAGTGATGTCACAGCAGTGGGTTGCCATCTGCTGTCTGAAGGCACTTTGCAGCTGAGCTGTGCTCACTTCCAAGGGTCCCAACCTTTTGCCAGATAGTTGGATCATCTGTGCGAGACCTGGGGGTGCCCAGCATGGTGGGGATTATCTCTGCATGGGATGTGAATCTGCCCGCTGGGTATTAGATTGGAACTTACTGGGAGTCTCTCCTGGTGGGGGATGGGAGATCCCGATTCCCTGGTCCAGTGGCTTCCTTGCATCCGAGAGTGGGAAGGAGCATCTTGCCCAGGGACCCTCAGTGGTCCCTGGGTAGCTGGGTGAAATTTAGAAGCGGTTGAGCTGTTTGTACAGCATCCTGCAACACTCGCCGCCTTGTGACTGTTACCCCCCGAAATCAAAATACGTCCACGCAGGCTGCCTCCATCTTGGATTCCCCCAGGATGAGTGTTTTAAAAATTCAGAGTTCCTTAAAGTTGAGTGAAGAAAGAGACCATTTGCAAATAAATAGGTTCTTTTAAATTTCACTCCTTCACACATAAAAAGTGGATTCTTGACACAAAGTGTTTCAAATTGGAGTCATTCTTTTGTTGTCCCTTGGTATGTGTTTTTTTTTTCTTCTTGTGCTTACACAGAGAAAAATGAGAGGAGAGGAATAGGGAAGAGGGAAGAGAGAGGGAAAAAGATAAAACAAAGACCTAAGAGACTAAGAGAGGAATAAAGACCATTTGAGTTCTTAGTACAGCCAGGTCTGAAGGCAGTTTTTAAAAATTTTTATTTATTCTTTGAATTTTTCATGAATGTGTATATATATATATATATATATATATATATATATATATATTACTCCTGGATTACTGGAATTTGGGAATCCAGGAGGAGTCACCCCTGAAGAAAACTGATTTGGTTTTAAATTTATCCTTATAGATCCACAAAAAGAAAATGATCTCACATAGCTGGTCTCTGTGTTGAAGTTTTATTTCCTTTAGTTATTACCCTACACACATGCATGTGTACATACACAATTATTTTTATTCATGTAAAATTTAAACATAAAATAAATGATAATGTCCTCTAAACTGGTTCCCAATCGCTTGACTTTATGGTCATTTGCAAAAAGAGCCAGTCATAATATATTTTAAATCCTTGTCATAATATTTAGAGCCGAATAAAATGGCCCAGTCCGAGCATAGAAACAAGGGCTTTGTACCACTGTCTATGTTGAGAATTTGAGCAACAGAAAATTTGCAACATATTTATAAACAAGTCTTTCATTTTCAAAGTAAATTGGACAAAAAAATGATGATGAATCTAGAACAGAAAGATAAGTAAGACTTGGCAGGACCTACTGTTCACATTTCACTTTCATGGAATCAAATGGTATAATAGTAAATGTATCAATATGCAAAACTTCTGCAAATAATCTAAGCCAGAGTTCTAGTACTGCCCTGTTAGGGTGTGGAAGGAGTGATTGTGAATTAATTGTATTAGGACTATACTAAGGTAGCATGAAGAGTCTACTTGAACAATGAAAAGTTGTCAGTAGTAGTATCTGAGTTGGTTTAAGAAAACTTGGTTTGTAGAGATTATTTAGGAATAATTTTATTCTGAGGATTCAATAAACAAGGACGCACATTATGAGAGTGGTATTGCTCCAACCAAGAGTGACTCATACACAAGGAATGAAGGACCACCTGTCATAAGGGTTAGCTTTATAGAACTCATTGTAATGGTAAGTCCATCCTAATGATTGCAACATGATTTGTATTTCTTTCCGGCAGATGCTGTATGGTCATAGTCAAAGGCACACATATAAACAATAAATAGTTTGTAAATATTCATTAAGTCACCAAATTGATGAATTCTTAGATTATATATTCCCCGCCTATTATTGTCTCCCAATTAGATGATAGTCACTATGTCTCTTATACAGAAAAGCATAGCAAATAAGTCAAATATTACACTCTGATCCACTTCCATCTACAGTAGAAGAGCAGAACAAATTGAGCCATTGAATGTGAGGGAGGAAAGTGCAACTACTTAGAAACTTTCAATGTGCTAATAATAATATGTTGCTAAAATAAAAACAAGAGAAAAATATGTCATCAACTGAACTAACAGGTATTACTGTATTAGTTTTCATCTGTCAAATCTGAAACCAGATGTATCCTACAGAAGCCAACATGATGCCATGGAGGCCATTATTTTTAAAAGTATGTATTACTCTCTGATTTTTCTTCAAATGTGAAGTACACATGCTGGCAGAAAGCAACCGTGTGAAAGTCATCAAATTAAAATGTGAGGCATGCACTTTTTCGTGGCTTTCCATGACCTACATCTTGTCACCTGATCTCTAGAAATTCAGATGTAATCAAATAAATGATAGCAGAAGCTGGGGCTCTACAGCAGAAGATAGGAAGTCTTAAAAGACAGTAAAAATTGAGTATAATTAAAATTATGAAGAAAAAAGAAGGAAAAATATAAGACAAGGGCCATAGAACTTTGACATTCTGCTCATTAAATGGGGAAAGCTTGTCTAGAGAAATCTGGTCTATTTAAATTAAATTATCAATATGTCATCATCATCTCCATTACATAGAAATGCTACTAGTGAAGTTGCAATATTCACATAAGTCAGTAATTCTTCTATTTCAAACTGTTCTCAGTGACTTTCTCAGTTTCTTTTCAGAGTTTTTAGGGAGGATTATATGGCCTAAACACCACCATTTAAGGGAAGGGATCTTAAATACAAAATTCAAAATCCAACTTTATGCTGTCTCTGATTCAGGAACATAAATGGAAAATATGCACTGTATGAAAGCAAATAAAGTCCCAATACATGTGAAACCATAAGTGATTATGAAAACTGAAGAAACAAAAGTTATAAGGATAACAGGATGAATAGTCAAATGTAAAGGATTGAGTGATCAACACATCCGGTTCTTATAAAATGATGATCTAAATCAAAACTTGGTAGAAAAAAGGGGCATAAGGAACCCTAGTAACCATGCTTTGAACATGCAGCCACATCTCTAAAACAATACATTTTATTTTCAAAACAGATCTCAAACGAACACTTTAAGATCTGTGTCCTAGATAGTAAAAGATAGTACATTTCAAAAATTCAGTAATGACAAATCAAGAGTCCTCAAATTTTAAAAAACTTTGCCCATATATTTTTAAAGAGTTGAGGTTAATTAGAAAACGTATTAGCTGGGCATGGTGGTTTACATGTTCCATCCTAACACTTGGATGCCAGAGAAAGGTGGAACCATGAATTTGAGGCCATCTTGCTCTCTGTAATGTGTCCCAGGTCAGCCAGCTTAGACTACATAGAGAGTTTTCATCTCAGTAAAACCCAAAATGTATTAGCTGAATGACAATGAACATTATACATAATAAGTTATATATGAGGGAAAGATTAAAGAAGGATGTAAGGAGAAATATATAACTTTAAAACTCTGTATTAGAGAAAAGATTTTAAAAATCAAGGTTCTAAATGTTCACACTGAGAATTTAAAAGAAAAATAGTGGGATATGTCAAACATAAGTAAAATTCATAAATTAACAATAGATAAGTGCAGATATAAATGACATTATCTACTCTGTATATATTATTGAAATTACTTGTAATAATATATAAAATATTTACCACTTTTTCAATTTTTACAATGAAATAGTTTCAATCTACAAATAGTTTCTATAGCATTCTTACAAGAAATCCTTTCCTTTGTCCTTGTAACCTGCCTACATGACACATTCACTTACCATCATGAAGGGTGTGTATTGATGGTCTGTAGGTGTCATTTCATTACCACCCTAGTGTTTAACAAGAGAAGGACTTCTGGAACTTGCCAAAAGTCTCTGCCACATTCTCATCTTTCAACTCAGCTCAGTATTTCTCATACTTAATACAACTATCTGGTGTCAATAAGTATTTGAATTTGAAAAAATACTTACAACATCAATACACCAAAATGGATCCCTAGTTGGTCACTAACCAGCCTGAATCTTTTAAGCAAAATAGTGTCATGTGTCTGTGTATGTATATTTGACATGTATATGTGTGTGTATTTGTGTGTGTGTATGTATGTGTGTACATATGTGTTTCACAAGAGCATCTGAGTTCTTGTGAGCACACATGTAGAGGTCAGAGGTCCATATTGGGTGTTTTTCTCGGTCAATATCTGCCTTATTTTAAAAAATATTTTTTGCATGTGTGCACATACATATACATGTCATGGTGTATGTGTGAAGAGAAAAAGACAAGTTTTCAAAAGTAGATCCTCTATCTCCACCATCTTGGCCCTTGACATTAAACTCAGCTTGTCAGACTTGCCAGCATATGCCTTTACCTGCTCAACCTGCAACAGCTCTCCCTTACTTTTCTGGGAAGGATCTCTCACTGAGCCTGGAGCTGACTGATGGACCTAGTTGAATGGCCAGCAGGCTCTAGGGATCTACATAACTTAGCCCTGGTTCTTAACACCTGTGTTACAAAACAAATATGTACCACTGCATCCTGCTTTTTCTTTCCTTATTTTTTCTTTTCTTTCTTTTTTTTTTTTTTGATTTTCTAGGAAACCAATCGCAGGCCCATTTATAAATGTAGCAGTCTTCCCAGCCCCAATGTTTGATTTTTATATTAAAAGAAGTTACTGTTGCCCAATCTCTTCCTTTTGCATCTGTCTACTGATAACTTTTATCCATTTGAATGCTTCTTATTTGTGTATATGCATATGTACATATGCATGTGTAGATATATATATATATATATACATATACATGCATATGTGTAGGGAGTTAGATTAATATAAATTTTAGATTTAGCAAATATCTAGGTCTGAAACAGTCTCTTAATCCAGGGCATGAAGATCAACTTCATTGTGAGCAATTAGCTTATCAGCTTATGGATGAAGTCATATGAAACGAGGGGAGTCTCTATGGACTGAAAAACAAGGTTGAAGCCAGGTGAAACAAGGAAAGACTTTATGATCTGGCATTGTTTTCAACTGCTAAGTGGGCAGAGCCCAAATTAAGCTGAAGCAGATGGAACAAGGAGCGATCCTATTTAAGGACAAGTGGATGAGCCCTGGAGAGGGTGTGCTTGGGGGCCCACACTAGAGAGCAGATGCTAGCGAGTCCTCACACTAGAAAGGACAAAGAGTAGTTTGTATCCTCTGATGGAGAAAGTGCTGGTGGACTAATGGCCAGATCTCCCTGAGGCAGAAAGAAGCTGGTGAGCAGAGAAAGCCTCAGCAGGACAGCAAAAGGCCAAGAACTAAATTCTGTGGCTCAGCTTTTGCCTAAAGGGGTTTGACCTGTCCGAACAGCGGCCTGCCTGAGGAAACTGTGGCCAGCTTTAGAGACTGAGGCAGAACAGCAGGGTTGCTGATATGAAGGAAATAAGTTGGCTTACAGACGGCTGAGGTCTCCCAGAGAGAAGAAAGCATCAAGCCTTATTTAAGGTGAAACTTCCATAGCCAATTTACCCTGACGGATCTACATCTGAGATATTCCAGAAGAAAGACTGCTAAGTGCATTAAAGGGTCTACCACAGAGATTGTGTTCCTGATGACTGAGGACTTGCCCAAGAGACTGTATCCATCTAAAAGGTTATGAAAATAGTTGTAATAGTTATCAATAGGTTTAATGGTTAGGTCTTAAGGGTTGTAGGCATTCATAGAGGTGGTAGGAATTTATAGGAATAGTAGTTAAGTAAGTGTATTTGTTATAAGTGAATATTGTTACTAATAAATAATTATTGAATAATTTAAAAAGGTTGGGTTTCACAGATGAGCAATGTGTGCATGTGCATGTATGTAAAGCCTCTTGCTTTGTCTTTGATATTCATTTCTTAGCACTGCCATAAAAATACTAAAAACAAGGTGGCTTAAAATAACATTTTGTTGCCTTCCAACTTGGAGGCTAGAAGGATAAACTGAGATACTGGCAGTGCCTTAGTAACCATGTTGGTTCTAAGGGCAAATGCTTCTTGCTCCTTCTACTGGTATGTTCTGGAAATCTATGGAGTTCTTTGGCTTAAAGAAGCCTTATCATGTCACAGCTGTTTGCTCCATCTGCGTCTTAAAAATCCTTCCTTCTCTGTGAACCAATCTAAATTTTCCCTTTTGTGATAACACCAGTAATACTGGATTATGGTTCATGGTTGTCAGCTCTTTTTTAACATAGTCATATCTGTAAAGACTTTATTTCCAAGTTAGATCACACTCCTGAGTTATTGGAAATTAAGATTCTGACCTGGTTTTATGGGACACAATTGAACCCGTAACACCACCTGTCCTTTTGAGCACTCATTCATCTTATTGGTCCTCAACTCCCTTTTTTTTATTTCTATACTCTTTGTCATGCTCAGAGAAGAAAGTTCTTTTTTCTCTGTTCACTCTATATCTGGAGAGAGGTAATTTGGACTTGAGTGTACTTTAGCATGTATATGGTTCTAGACCCACTGTCCAGGACCAAAGACAAAAATAGATTACCAAGATCTGAACAGTGCTCACTGTTGCCTGCTGTTTCTGAAGTACAAAACAGGAGTAGTGCGATATATTTAATGGGGTTTGCTTCGTGGAGATAGAAAAGAATATTCTAGTGTCCCCGTGCAGTAAATACAAAAGCAAATGACTGCTGTGGCTTTAATCATGGTCAACAGTAAGAAAGTTTCCTGTGTGCCACTTACCTCCAACTCTGCCTCCTTTACCCTTTTTTTTCAGATTTCATTGTTATTCACCTGCAATTTATAGTGAGGTTGTCTCCTTACCTCCAATCTCTCCACATTCTAATCCAGTCGGCAGACATTGCCTAGATTAATCATCCTGTATCCTGGCTCTGCTCATTCTCCAGGGCACCATCCTTCACTGACTCCCTATTGTCTACAAAATAAAAGTAAAACTTCTTAGATTGAAATAAAAGGCCCTCTGGTCCCAAGCCTCCTTCCCAACCTCATTTTCCACAACTCACCTTCATATATCAAATGCTTCAATGAAACAGAGCTGTTTGACATTCTTCACACGTGCTGCATATTTCGGCACCTGTGTGCTCTTGTTTATGCAGCTCCCCTGCCTCAAACCCAATCTCATTCAAATCCTGACTAGCCTTGCAGGCCCAGGTGAAATGCTGTCTGCTGCAAAGAGCCCTCCTTAATCATGCCAGCAATAAGGAACCCTGCTCTGTTTTGAATTTGAGTAAATTGAGGAGTATCTCTTATCTATATATTCATCTCCAGAATACTGATTGAATGCCAATTATATAAAGTGGCATTGAAGTAGGGACTCAGAAACAATGACTATGAAAATGGTATGTAGCTCTATAGCACTATAGCACCTACAATTGAAAAGAAATATCAAAATTAATTTAGAAGAGCCCTACAATTTTAATCTGTGAAGTATTTTCATAGGCTGACTCATGAAGTTTATTTTTTATTGTATTGATTATTTGATTTAGCTTTTATCTCCATGACAGAATATTCTTCAATTGAGAATAGGCCATCCATACTGATAGTATTTAGATCACAGAAAACATCTGGCATGCATGCATATTTGTGAAGTAACAAATAAAACAATATCTCTTGTAATCATTTATACCAGATGAAAATTGATTTCACTGGAGTTTAAATCATTAAGTTCTAAAGGCTAAGTAATCTTATGATGTATCTTTTTTTTAAAAAATTTTGAGCTTATGATACATCTTACTGGCTATAAGTTCTACTGGAATTTCATAAGTAGTAAGAAAATAAATTATATTATTCTCCTCTGATAAATATATTTTATAAAGGAAAATTTTAAGGACAGTGTGAAAGCAAATATATGGAAATGATATGATGAAACCTATCACTTTCTGTGCTAACTTCAAAAAATATTGAAAGTAAAGTAAAAGTTATCAGAATCGGCCAGTGTGAAAATTCAAATACATACTTTTAATATTTTGCCACAATTTATATAGCCAAGGAAAGATTATTATGTCCTTTTGTGTCATGATTTTCTCATCCATAACATAAGGGTAATCAGAAAGTATTGAAGGGCTTTCGATAGCATGATTAAATTAAGTGGTTCATAGAACAGTAAAATAAATTTCTTCATATGATTATTTTCATCATTTTTACATTGGTTTAAAATAATAAGTTGAAGGAATTCTTTGAACCCCTGTCATGAGCTGGCTTGACACTTACCATAGACTGACTGCAATTTATGTATTTTACTTCTGATAAAGTAAAGTCTCCTCGGAGCAGATCAGATTTTAAGGTAACATCCAAGTCTAAAAGGTTGAAACAGAATGGTCCTTTGAGACAAGGAGAATGGGGCATGAGTCTAGTCTCAAGGCTATGATTCTTCAGTGATTTCCAGATGGGCTTCCTCCATAAACAGGAGATTTGGCTGACTTAGTCTCTTCAGCATATGTAAACTCCCAGTTCACCACCCAGTCTTGGGGTGTGTCTCATGACTGCACCTGTGACTGATGGGCTATGATGGCTATTGAGGTTGAGATTCCATGTCTAGGTCTGTATCAACAACTGTGTAAAAATAAAATAATTGGATTAGGTGAGAGACAATTCCCCAAATAGAAGCAGAGAATGTTCTTCAGAGTGAGGGACAGAGCACTCTGCTGTCAAATTTGGTGGATATCTACAATATCTACTCATCTGCAGAATTCACCTGCATATATCAAACAACTCAGCCAAGATGAAGTTTCTGGCATTCTTCATATGTGCTTCATGTTTTGGCACCAATGTGCTGTTCTATCTGTCATTACCCTTCAAACATGGCTGCATTCTTTCCTTAGAGTAAAGTTAAGCTTTTTACAGTTAGTAGGAAACAGACATTGATACTTTATCTAAAAATTTAAAAAAGAAGTTCAAGATGTTATCATACACAAACAATTATTATTACCCAGATCAACTACTGGCTCATAAGATGTTAGAAGTCCACTGAAGAGCTGTGCCTACAAAGTACCTGAAACTCACTAAATTCTGAGAAGCAGCAAGTCATTCCTTAGCTGTAAAGACTCACAGGCAGAAGCCCTATGAGAAGCAAAGACCTTCTTAGAATACAAATCATTGAAAATCGGGAGCCTAGCCTAGGTATAAGTGCTAAGAAGAAACATCAGCTTCAAAATTAACTGAGATTAAGTCAGAGGATTCTCAACATGAACGATGGACAAACAACCTGAGAAATTCAATCAAAGTCACTCAGATGTCACACAAGGGAATGGTATGGGTATTCCAAAATTTTGCATCACTAAATTGAGTAAAAACAAAACTCCCATCAGGTGTAGAAAGTTGAGAGTGGGACTGGAAGAAAGTGACTATAAACTGTAAGGGAAGATAGATGAATATAAATTATATTTAGTAAATATCTAGAGGTTTCTGATACAGTCTCTTAATCTGGGGCATGAAGGTCAATTTAGCTGTGAGCAATTAGCTTATCAGTGAATGCACTAAAAGAGAGGATGAAGCCAGGCGAAAGGAGGGGAGTCTCTAAGGACTAAACAAGGAGGAGGCCAGGTGAAACAAGGAGAGACTCAATGGAATAAAAACAAGGTTTATGGCCTCGCATTATTTTCAGCTATTAAGTGGGCAGAGCCCAGATTAAGCTGAAGCCAGGTGGAACAAGGAGAGATCCTATTTAAGGACAAGTGGATGGAGGGGGGGCACATGCTAGAGGGCTCTGATGCTAGTGAGTCCTCACACTAGAAAAGACAATGAGTAGTGTGTATGTCTGACGGAGAAAGTGCTGGTGGACTGATGACCAGATCTCCCTGAGGCAAGAAAGAAGCTGGTGAGCAGAGAAAGCCTCAGCAAAACAGCAAAAGGCCAAGGACTAAACCCTGTGGCTCAGCTCTTGCGTAGAGGGGTTTGACCTGTCTGAATTGTGACCAGCTTTAAAGACTGAGGCAGAGTGGCAGGGTTGCTGATTCAAAGGAAGTAAGTTGGCCTATAGACAGCTGAGGTCACCCCAAGAGAAGAAAGCGTCAAGCCTTATTTAAGGTGAAACGGCCATAGCCAATTTACCCTGATGGATCTATGTTTGAGATATTCCAGAAGAAAGGCACTAAAGGGTTTACGCCAGAGACTGTGTTCCTGATGACTGAGGACCTGCCCCAGAGACTGTATCCTTCTAAAAGGTTATGAAAAAAGTTGTAATAGTTATCAATAGGTTTAGTGATTAGGTCTTAGGGGTTGTAGGCATTCATAGGGTTAGTAGTTAAGTGAATGTTTATAAGTGATTATAGTGATCAATAAATAATTATTGAATAATTAAAAAGTTTGGGTTTCAATAAACTGCTAAGGATCTTCAAAATATTTGAAACCCCAAACAAACTGAAATATACTTAAAACAGCAACAAATTCTAGACTTAGTTCTTCTAAAGATGAGATTGATTTGGGGCCCTTTGCTTGGCATTAAAGAAATGAATATGTTTGTAGGCAGATATCGCTTATGTAGATAAAGACAATAAAATTTCATGTGTGTTATACTGGGTATGGAACCCATGACCTTGAACTTGTCATGTAGGTTCTATAAACCTGGGCTATATCCAAAGCCTTGATTATCTCTCCTGTCTATATGTACACAATATATCATACAAAATAAAAGTTACGGTAGAAGTAAAGAAGTAAAAAAAAAAAATGAGCAATGTTTTGTTGAAAAAATAAATTTTCAATAAAAAAGGCTCAAAAAAAAGCCCAGACAGACAGTGTGCTAACTGTGCACACAAAAGTTTTACATTAGCTAAAAGTATGATTTAAAAGGATCTAGTAATTATAAATACATGGAAGGATTTGTGGACTAGGTGCACAACAATGTACACTGGGAAGTTAGAAGTTTCAACTGAGATGCCAATATCATAATTAAGAAGTTAATTGAAAAGCTAGGAAAAGAAAATAAAAGACTTCTGGTGTACATTAATGGAAGACTAGACATAGAAACACAGAGGGAGGTCCCTATAAATGGCTGAACTGAAATGCACAGAAACTGTGTTAGTTTCCTGGTCTACCTCAGCATTTTACTGCAACAGTAACTTAAACAGCAGCACAGTTGCCTTGTCTCTCTAAAATGGGAGGCTAGGAATGAGCAGTTGAGCTGTTGGAAGGACTGGTTTCTCTCTGTCTTTGGCTTAAAGGAAGTGACTGCTCCCTACAGGATCTTCCTGGTGTTCTCTATACATGTATATCAAAGTCTCCAAAGGACAGAGTCATTGGAGGTGGCCTACCCCAAACACTTCATCTTAATGCCTTTAAAGATTCTCTCTTCAAATTTGATCACATTCTGGGATACTGGAGGTTTACAATGTACACATTTTGTTACAGTACAATGCATGTTATGGCAGACACACATGAAAATCAGAGGGTTAAAACATATGGAATTAGAATCTTAGACACAAAAAAAGACAGTGAAAAAGAAGATTCTACAATTGATTCAGGATATTGACATAGTAGCAAGGGTCGGGGCCAGACCTGGTAGGGCTGGAAAGTGAGTGTTAGCAGAGTGCATGGTGTGAAATTCCCCAATAATCAATAAAAATATTATATTGGAAAAAAATTTCTCCTAGAGAGATTGACTGAATAAACATGTCATCTTTTCATAGTCTGTCTGTCAAGAAAATGAAGATAGTAAAGAATCAATTTGTAAAGCATCTGTAAACTAGAAGATAGAGGGAGGTGAGGGGCAAAGATCTATTACATAAAGGGAAAAATTTGTAATACTGACTGGGCATTGTAACTTCTCATCAGGAAAAAGAGGCCAGCAGACAGGCAGTATTATCACTAGGAAAAAAAAAAAAAACCTGAGGGGGGAAAAAAGAGTCAAACAGAATCTTATTTTTCAAAAATGAAGATGAAAATGAGAGGGATGTATCTCTAGAAATATATACCTCAAACAAATGTTGACTACTTAAGGACAGAGACTTTTGATAGCAATGGAGTTCAGATCTCTACAAATGAACTGACTGAACTTGAGCATGGGAAGGAGCAGCCATATTGGTGTGATGAAAATTCTTCAAAGCATGGAGGAGTTTCTAGCATATGAAGAAATTAACCACAAGCTAACTATCTAGCAGCGAGGAGGCTAATGTGTCTCAACGTATCCATCCTAATTTCTAACTCTTCATGGAGCCACATTATAATCTTGAACATTCCTCAAGAGAGCTTCCTCTTATGAATTAACAAGAAGCAAAAGGTTACTCATTTGCCCTTATTTTCCTTATTCATTTTCTTCAGCATCTGCATTCTGATTTCTGCTTTCTCGATTTCCAAAGTCAAATTATATACTGTACAACCATAAAGAGTCTATGTTAAAATGAGTATATATATAAATGTATATTCTCTGAGTGGAAGTCAATGTACAAGATTCACTTGTCAGTAGGAATTAGAGAAGAACCATTCCAGCAACGTTGATAGCAGTGAGAGAATAGAATTTGATTTTATAGTTTGGTATGGAAGTCTCCTGTGGAAGCGCTAACTTTCTTGGGATTATTTGTTTCTCGCCTTGGGCTTTGTGTAGACTTGGTCTGGCAGGGGCCACTTCTACCTCTCCCTTACACAGGGCACTGACTAGCAAACCCCTCTGTTGTGTTGTTTGACCTAACATCCAATTCCCCTGCGGTTAGTCTCCAGTAAAACTGAAAGGCTATGTTAAAAGAGCACCAACCTTCAAAGTTGCATGTGGAAAATATTCATTTTCTCACTCTGTGATTGAAGTCAGAGATGTCTTACTGTCAGAATCCTCAAATGTCACTCCTTCTCCGAGAGAGTAGAGGGCATGGGAAGTGTGTGAAACTTTCCTTTTAAAAGAACTCCAAGTGAATACTTAGTGGCAACAGAAGGTGCCAGGTTGAGAAATGAAAGCAACAGGGCCCTCTGAAAGCACAGAACTCCAGGGTCTGTGCCGGTGTGCTCTCATAATGATGATAGCACTGCATAATGTGGCATTCAGCTCCCGCTTCCCCTTTCCAAATTGGAGGTTAAAATGCTGACCTGGCTCAAAGGTCAATGTTGAGAGACCTCATGTGGGAAGCTCTATCAATTAGAGATGAAAAGTTACAGGGTTGTCAGGAGCCTTTATTTCTTTCGCAAAGGGGCTCCGCGCCCAGAGGTATTTTACATCTCTGGGGTTTCACTCCATTGTTACAAAATGAAGGGATTAGAATTGATGAGGTCCCCAGATTCTTTTCAAGGCCAGAATTTTAGGAGTAAGTGTTCCATTCCTCTTCAAGTAGAGTTATTTTGACATGAGAAGTTTTACATAAAAAAAGGGTGGCTTATGGGCCAACATTAACATTGGTAAGTCCAGTCTGCATGCTAATGAACCATCCATCATTTTCAAGCAATTTAAATACAGCCAAGTATTTTTTCAGTGTCTGTGGGGGGCCTAGTTGACATATTTAACTTGTTTATAACAACTTTGTAGTATGGAAATGATAATCGCTATACAGTTAGCCCCAAAATGTACTGGCCATCGATTATTTCTTCCTATTCCAGTGACTTTGGAGTACAGAAATAAATTGTCATAGGTTAACTTTATTTGAATTAATATTCAATGCACTAGTAATAAATTTGCAAACCCAATTCATTCTTAAGCTCTTTAATTCAACATATAAATGTTATTTTTCTATTTGTAAATTTAACAAATTCAAGTGATTACCTTTAAGGAAGCTGTTGATTTATTGTATAATCTCATGTAAAAATTTAAACAAAATCAGACTTTGAAATTACATATATAAGTTTAATACATCTCATTTCTGAACATTTGCTTCAATTGATGGATGGTCCCTAACAAGAAGTTAAACAATGCAGTTATGTTTTGTTAGTACAATTTGTAAATGTGATCGTGTTTAAGTTTTTATCCCGAAAATACATAATATTTCAATTTGAAGAACACACCTAAATCAATTCCTCAGTTTTACATTGTACATTCTATCAATGATAAAACCAATTCATTTCTTCTGACACAAAACAATAATACCATAATTTAGTCTCTTACTCTCTGTATTTTCTTGTCCATACACATGATCAAAGGCAAAAAATATCCATTAATAGATTAACTGTGTTGACTAATGCAATCTGAGAGGCATGTCCGCTTCAAGTTGGAACTGAATAAGTGAAAACAAATTGACCTTGAAAGATAGTTAGCTGTCCAGACATTATTCTGTGTGACCCTCCATCTGACTGTGTAGGCATCTTGACCTATAGATGGTCCTTAACTCAATGGGATACTGATTTCAATTAACAAATTATTATAGTATACCGACACTATGCCAAGGAGAACAGAGCCTCTTCTACAACAACCCACAAAGTTCTTGGTGAATCCTTGGTTTCTAGATGAGCAGTCTTGTAGTCCCATGTGAAGAAAGACCATTTTAGATGGTCACATTTGATGAATACAGTACAGTAGTCCTGTTTCCTCTATGTTTTTAAAAATTGTTTTAATCAAGATAAAAACTTTTTTATGTGTTTATTACTTCAAGTTACATTTCCATCACAGTCCCTTCCCTCTACCCCTCCCAGCCCACCCACCCTCCCTCCCCTCCTTCTCCCAGAACTCATAATTCTTTTTCTTTAATAATTAGGCCACAATTATGAAAATTATGAGGTATTACATACTTTCCCAATATCCATTCCATACATATTTGGCAACTGATATTAGCATTCTATTATCTATCTATCTCCATGAGGTTAAAGTTCTATACCTAACTCAGCTTCCATCCTAACTGCATTACCAACTTAAAAACATCTTCTTAGACCTAGAACATTCTTTTAATTCCTAAACAACTTAAAACTTAACTGTGAGGCTATATCTATCTAATATTCAACCATATCAGAGACCTGAGAAGGATAAATATATCTGATTATACAGGAAGTGCAGAGCTAACAGCTTTCAAAACTAAGAAATGACAGACATCTGGCTGCCTAGACAGTCCCCAGTTTCTCTCCATACATTATTAGAGCATCTATCTTCAGCCTTTTGGTCCAGTATCTCTGACAGACATTAATTGTAAAGCAGGAATTATGAAGGTCTTGCATACCCTGTCTTGGCAGAGCTAGGCTGCTTCCAAGTTTTGTCCTTTTTGGACAGTTTTCTGTCTACAGTTGAAGAAAGGGATTTTTCTTGCCCAGTGGCAAGCTGGACACTAATGCAACCATCTCCAAATGGAGATTCTTCAATACTCCTCCACTTGGAGTAGATTAGGGGGTGCTATCAGGAGCCGTCATGTCTCAATATCAAAAAATCTTAGGTTAAGAAAACATCTTTGAATGCCATATTCTACACATTTCTTGAGGTTTTTGAAGACCACCATCTATCTCCATAGATTAGGCTTAAGTTCTTCATTTACTGAAAAGAATGACGGAAAGAACATTAATAAGATATATTTATCCCTCTCCGGTCTCTGAGGTGGTTGAAGAATAGATAGCTAGAGTCTCATAGTTAAATTTTGAGTTGTTTAGGAATCAAGAGGGTGTTCTGGATCTAAGAAGATATTTTTAAAATTATGAGGCAAGTTAGTATGAAAGCTGAGTTAGATATAGAACTTTAAACACATGGAGATGGTTAGATAGTAGAATGT
>CAJQZJ010029961.1:0-10240 GCA_907164525.1 Lophiomys imhausi | reverse complement strand
GATTGATATAGGCTAGGTAATTGAAAGATCAGCGACAGTTGTATTTAAAAACACAGAAAAGTAGCAAATATACATTGACATATGTAGAGGCACACTTTGAAGAAATCACATGTGTGCCTCAAGATACTTATAAATGATTGAGCTTATCTGGCATGAATGTTTCATGGGATTATATCAAAAGGCAAACCCACAAATGCAGTTTGAAGTGAGTGTGAAAGGTGACTTATATGTCCTAGTATATGTTAAACCCTTATACTAGAGATGATGGGATCCTATTTTAGATGGGTTTTAGTTGGAGAGAACCACAATCAGTTTGGTGGTTTAGAAAACTATTCTGGGAGTATGCTGAAGAATATATGAACAGGGGACAAAATTATTTAAGAGGATTTTGCAAAAAAGGAGGCGTAGGGCCAAGAGATGCTTTTTATGATGGGAAGATAATGTTTTTGATAGATTCTTATGTGATAGAGGCTTCAGAATATAAAGTCTAAGTAGATACAGGTTACCTGTAAAGAGAGATTAGAATCAAAGAGAAAAAATGCTTTTTGAGCTTGAAAGAGTGAGAGGGCAGCTATACCATAATTTATAACTCCTAAATAAAGTTTAGGAGAAATAACCTTAAGGAACTAATGATAATTCAGAACTTAGGAGTCATGTTCACTGATGAGAAATTGAGGTTTAAACAGATCAATAATGCTGGCCACTGTAGCAATGAAAACATCGTGTAATTTTGTAGAGAGGAGTGATACAATCCTACAAATGGATTTTTGCTTACTGTCTCAGGGAACAAATTTTTAAAACTTCTTCATAGTACTATTAATGGCAGAATGTGGGTTATTTTTTGCCAGTATCAAACAGCAAACGGCCCTACTCTTAATGCCTATGGAACTAGGCCTATGTACTAAAGATGTCACAACTGGTGCAGGTGAGATTTCCAGTGATAATTGGGGGAAAACCTCATTCCATATCACAATATAATTATGCCTCTTTAGAAAAAAATAAACAGGCTTGGAGATGATGCTAAGCAACATATTCTTATTTACTACTATAGAAGTGAAAATATGCATAATGCTTTGGAAGTCTTCATACAAATATTAAAATGAACTAGTAACATGAACTGGAAAATTGTACCTGACTGAATATACTCCAGACAAATACCTTCATGTATAGTTGGAGCCATATAAGAAAGGCAGTTGGTGAAGACTGTTATAATAGCCTTATTAACTGACTAATGGCTAAATGTTACAGCATGTTCATGAAATGAAATATCACACAGAAATTTAGAAATGAGGTTTTAATGGATGCAGGGGCATAGTAGTGTTCCCATGAATTGTTACTAATATAGCAAAGTAAGTTACAGTCATGTTTATAACACAATATAAATTTTATTTTGAGATTTAAAAAGGATCCAAAAACTTTATATACTTACATTTACATAGACAAAAGTCTAGTGTGAGAATATGAGTTTCCTGTGTGGACTGAGAGTGAAAATGCTGTTGGCACAAGGAGTCTGGAGGGATAATTTTCCTTTTACAGTTTAGGTATCTGCATTATTTAAATTCTTTAGATGAACATGCTTTCCTATTTTAGTCTCTTAAATAAATCAATAAAGCAAATATGTATGATAGGTTGGCAGTCAGCTATATGCTGTATGTTATTTGCATTTTATGAGCTTTCAGATAACTGGTCATAATAGTAGCTAACTTCATTGAGTACTTTCAGTGTAAAAGGAGATGTTCTAAGTGCTTTATGCATAATCTTCACATATATTCATCTTCACATTATACTGATATAAATTTCCCATGTACTTACGAGACAGACACTATTAGCATCCCCATTTTACAGAATAAAAAAAAGAACATCAGAATGACTCAATAACATTAAATTTGATACATCTTGTTAACAATGGAGCTGGTACCTGAAGACAAAGACTCTGATTAAGCAAAGATCACTATTGCTATTTATATGATATAGTCAGCACGTAGTCCAAACTTTCAAGGAATTTAGAAAATACTTATGCATATTACCTGTCTCTATGTTAATGAATATATTTCATTTAAAATGTTGTTTTGTTTTATTTGAATGAGCGTCCCCACATGTAGCATGTGGTGGCCTCAAACTCCTAGATCTCTTTGATTTGCTTCTTGACTGCTGCAAGTTACAGGCATGCCCTGTTATTTCTAGGCCCAGCATTATTTGTGTCTTCCTCTGTCTCAATGTATTTGCTAAACACACATACAAATATATGCAATGCACATGCACACACACAAACACACATACACAGAGATACAAAATTGAAATACACATTGCAAAGGTATTCACACAAGTGCTACAAAGAGTGAATGCTACAAGAGACATTTAAGAAAATGTACCTATAGTCTTAGAGATAAATTGCCCAATTCTTAAGAGAAAGCACTTGCAGCCAGTTGTCTGTCATTTCTTAGTTTTGGAAGTGTTGGCTCTGTACTTCTGGTAAATTCAGATATATTTATCTGTCTCAGGTCTCTGATGTGGTTGAAGACTAAATAGTTATAGTCTCACAGTTAAATTTTAAGTTGTTTAGGAATTAAAAGGATGTTCTAGGTCTAAGAAGATGTTTTAAGTTGGTAATGCAAGTTAGGATGGAAACTGAGTTTGATATAGAACTTTAAACTCATGGAGATAGATAGAAAATAGAATATTATTATCAGTTGCCAAATACATATGGAGTGGACATTGGGAATGTATCTTATACCTTATAATTTTCATAATTGTGGCCTAATTGTTCTTATGGTTTTGCATTGTATTTATTTTTATAAGAAAAATAGCTTTTTATTGGACTAAAAGTGGTAGCTGTTAGAGGGAAAAGATAAACCTCAAATTAAAAAAAGAAGTTAGGAGGGTGAGGGGGAAGAGGATAGGAGGGTGGGACCAGGGAGGGGAGGGTGAGGACTGTGATTTAGATGTAACTTGAAGAAATAAATAATTGTTGGAAAAACAAAACAAAAAATAATTGCCCAATTCTTGTGCAGAAGACTATGCTTAGTAGGAATGCCGACAGGGTTGCTACAACAGCCTTTAGCTGAAAAAATAAAACCAAGTCTAGAATCTCATCTGGAATCTGATGTTAGGCCTTTGCATTGCAGCAGCATTGAATTCAAACATGCTAGCTCAAACAGTTCTGTTGGGCCAGACTGCAGTAAAATCATTTGTATATATGGGGAGCCACTGTAACTCACTATGACTCAGCCATGTCTTGCAGAGTGTTGGAGAATTCCCATTTAAATAGTGTAACCTTGAAGAAGTTGGTCCCTTTTTACAGATAAAGAAACTTAAGCTGAAAAAATGGAATCAATTTCTTCAAGGTTACACTATTTTGGTGGTCAAAATGCCACATATATGAAAGGATGTTGTATTCCTTTGAAGTAAAACATTTCACTTGAACACAGGATTCTCCTTGCCTTATAACTTAGAAGATTAAAGGGGATTTGTTTTTCCCTTTTCATATCTCTTTATAGATGTATATGTATATATATACATATATCCACTACAACAATACATTTTCTGATGCTTTTGCTTATGTTTTTCTCCATTGGTTATCATTTATCCTTCATATAAAGTATTAATGATATTGGGGCAAGGGTGAGCTTTTATTTTTCCTCTCTGAACATGAGCAACAGAGGAAATCTGGTATCTTCACAGTCACCACTTTTCAAAGGGTATCATTATTATGGCCAGATAAATAATGAGACTTCTAATAGAATCCTAAAAAACAGGTCCCAGTTTGAGGAAATGACATTTCACATGCTTGCACAGAAGACAAAGAGTTGGTACTTCTGAGACATGATCGATTATGAAGGCCAGGGTTAGGGTTGCATAACAGTCCTGCAGCTAGGAAAAAAATAGTAAAACAATGCCTTGTAAAACAGAGGAGCCCTGTCTCAAAAAACAAAAAAATAATAAATAAATAAATAAATAAATAAATAAATAAATAAATAAATGAATGAATGAATAAATAAATAAATAGATAGATAGATAGATAGATAGATAAATAAATATTTAGGAGACAGTTTGACAATATGATCATTCGGTAAAATACCAATAACATGTTCTACCTTAGGGTGGTTATACAGAAGGCTATTTTTCACAACATAATTTAAAATGTACTTAGAAAAGGTATCTCTATGTTCTGGAGCCAAAATATGTCTTACTATGTATGGCAGGTAATCAAGGGCAATGGTAAATAGCCTTGTGTATGGATTTCATGCCTTCTTTCTTTGAGTTACCCTTTTTCTTAACCCCTAATTTTCCCTATACTCCTATATCCCTTCCTCTTAACCTTTACCACCATCAGTACACTGACTCTCCTTTTTTAACAAAAATTACCTTTATTTATTACTTCAAGTTACATCTCCATCACAGCCCCCTCCCTCTACCCTTCTTGGTTCTGCCCTCCCACCCTCTACTCTCTCTCCCACTTATTCTACACCTCTGGTGTGGGGTGCCCCAACATATTAGCCCCCCCCCAAGTTCAACAGTCATAAGAGTATTAAGAGCTTTCTCTTGTACTCGGGGCCTACATGGCAGCTCTACTAGGGCAAAGTGTCCCACTAATAGGTAACAAAGTCCACATTCCTATTCCTTTTGGTCTGTTGGTTGTAGGATAGTTATTCTTTACTAAATGGCTAAAATCCATTCTCCTTTAAAAAAAAAACCTATATTCTGCTCTCTTACCTCCCTTAATGTTCCACTACCACAAAGGTCACTTTCTGGCTCCTACTTGCACTACACGTTAAACACACAAAACAGAATCTTTGATGTAACAGTTAGGCATATGAGAGAGAATGTGGCATTATTCTTTCCCTGAGTTACTTCATTCAGTAAAGAATTTCAACTATTACTAGAAAATATTTTTAATAATTTTTTAAAATTTAATTACATTTATTTATTACTTCAAGTTACATCTTGATCATAGCTCCCTCCCTCCTCCCCTCCTGGCCCCACCATTCCACTCTCTACCCCCTCCCACCTATCCTACTCCTCTGATGTTGGCCCCCCCACACACACATCTCAGCTCCTCTCAGTTCATCAGTCATATGAGGGCTAAGAGCTTCCTCTTGCACTGGGGGCCTACATGGTAGCTCCATTTTTTTTTAAGTGGAGGTTTGGATTTCTTTGGAAATACAATTGTGCTGAATGAATATGTAAGGGTTGAGAGAATCCCTGAAAAAAAGACTCATAAAAGCATAGTACAAATCAGCCTGATGACTGGCACCTGTGCGGAACACCTAGGAAAGTAAGTGATCTTGGAAAAGATAAAGTTTTGTTTTAGCAGAAGCTCTAGTAATTAATGTTAACCAATGAGAGACTGAAGTCACTCGTAAGATTAATAAGAGACTGGAACATACAGGGAAGAAATGTAAAGAATGTGAGAATGGGAGGAGTAACTATATGAGTCCTGTAATTTGTAGTCACATTCCAAAACAATAGGATTCATTGAAAGAATATTCACTCTGTGACAAGTACTGTGCACATCATATAACAAGTACTGTGCATATCATATTACAAGGATCATATTATTGAATACTAATGGTCTTATGAGGAAGTACCAGTAGGAACTCTATATTATTCAGGAAGATAATAAGAGTTGACTGGGCAACGTAACTTGCCAAATGTCACAGAGTTGATAAGTGGTAGTGTGAGGAGTTTAAACTCGGTTGCTTGTATTCTGAAGTCCATGTTCTTTTCTTTAATTAATGTCAAAATTTAAATATAGTGTAAGTTGCAAATTTGAAGGGTACAGATGAGTAGTTTTTAACTTTTGTATTTGTCTTTAAGATCATCATGCACATCAAGATATATAATATTTTCACCATTCCAGGAAGTCCCTATGTACCCGCGCTCCCTTAATAACCACCCCTCTACACATTCATAAATACACAATAGAAGTAACCACCATTCAGATTTTCAACACTTTATTGTAAAAAAAAAATAATTAAATTACTTTGGGTGCCATTTATAGAATTAACTAATTAAATTGTTTAAAAGTATTTATATTATCATTAATTGGTTGGCGGCTGTTAATCTTTAAGCAGCCATTATAAATGAGTATACAGACACCACATGGATTTTAACAAGCCTTGGCCTGAATTGAGCAATCTTGGCCCATCTAAGCTAGCTCTTAATTCTATTACCCAAATATGACCCCATATATACATACTTCCCCTTGGGCTGTTATTCTCCACACTATGCGGATGTTCCTGGCTCTGTGGAATGAGGTTCTTTTTTCTAACCCATGGTGTGTGTCCTCTTTCCTGCTCCTTGCTGGAAAGAATTAATCTTCTGTCTAAAGCACAGGCTTTCTGTTCTAAACTCAGGAAGTCCCACCTTTCTCTGTCTTTGCTCAATCTCAGACGGCAGCATTTTATTTAACCAATCAGAGTCAATGTAAGTAACAGACAGCAAGTAGGACCAATTAATTAAAAATTAGAATGCTTAACACTACACCATCACCTTATATCACTAGTTTTCAAGTGTGGAACTTGAAACAACTGCATTACCATCAAATGGGAACTCATTAGAATTACAAAGTTTCAGGCTTTACCTCATTTCATCTGAATGAGCAATCCTGGGAATGGGGCTTATAAAAATGGATCCTTCTCAAAGAATTATCTTGAGTAGAAACTATTAATCCATAACAACTGCCAAAACATCACCAGCTTAGTTCCTATGTGCACACATGTGATTGTAATGATGCTTAAAAAAATTTCGTTAAAAATTTTTAGATACTACTTTCTTCCCAGTTCTGATTGAAATTGTCTAAGTCTATTTTCCAGCTTTAAGAGTAATATAGTTTGAGCTGGAGAGATGACTAAGCAATTAATAGCACTGACTGCTCTTCTAAAGGATTGACATACGGTTCCTGGTATGCAAATGATTACTCACAGTCATCTATAATTCCAGTCTCCAAGGATCCAATGGCCTCTGCAGACACTGCAGGCACATGATGTACATAATACATCCATTTAGATAAACTCATAAAATAAAATAAATATAATACCAAAATTATTGTCTTAGTTACTTTTTTATTGTAGTGACAAGATACCATGACTACAGAGATTTATAAAATAAAGACGATAATTTAGGGCTCACAGTTCCAGAGGGTTAGAATCTATGATCATCATGATGGGGAATATGGCAATAGGCATGCATGCAAGGCACTGTAGCTGTAACTGAGAGCTTACATTCTGATCTATGAACAGGAAGTAGAGAGAGTTAACTGAGAACACCATGAGCTTTTTGAGCATCAAAGCCCACCCCTAGTGAAACAATCTCAACAAACCACAATCCTTAATCCTTCCCCAACAGTTTCACCAACTGGTGGCCAAGCATTCAAGTAAATGAGCTTCTGGGTATCATTCTCCTTTGGAATACTACATTCCATTGTGGCCATATCATAATTCAAAATGCATTCAGTCCAACTTCAAAACTCTTCATAGTCTTTCACAGTTTCAACACAGTATCAAAGTGCAAAGTCTGTTTGGAGACTCAAGGAAGTCTGTTAACTTGTAACCCCCTATAAAGTCACAAAGCAAATTATATACTCCTAACATACAATGACACAGAAAATCTCCTTGGAAGATACCCCACAGCTCTGGCACCCCCAATATCTCAGGCTCTCCAACACAATCCAGATTTCAATTTCAGACATTTATGCAATTGCCTCTCTAGGGCTCCATGCAGGGACTCTTCTGGCACATGCCTGGCCTCTGTGACTTTTGATAACTGTGGAGAAGATTCTACAACTTCTTTACTCCTATATCTTTCATTAATCTAAGGTTAGAACCATCTGGTCAATGTAGGTAACTTCTTCTGCCCACTTGGTATGAAGACAGTCTGTTTCCTTGAATTAGTTTTACATAAACATTTATCTAATTTTTAAAATTTTTAGGACCAGAATATCCCTCAGGCCTTCCACTTTTACAAGTTTCAGGATTAGCTAGGTGGCATCTTGCCCTGAGGGCACAACTCCCTTTATTCCATTTCATATCTGAGCTCTCCTTATCTCTTTTAGTATAAGCTTTGTCTCTAATATTAAATTTACTGGTGCTCTTTTTCTCCTCAATCTATTTTATTCTTTTTTGCCCTGCTGAGTTTTTTTCCTTGTGGATTTGCATAAGAGTGCTTGCTAGTAACTAACCAAGCAACATCATCAATATTAGGTTGTCTTGAAATCTCCTATGCCAATGAAATTAGTCTAAAAGTCTTCAAGTTAACCTCAAGTACATTCTTAGGACAAGGGCAAAAAACAGCCACATTCTTTGCCAAAACATCACAAGATGGTCTCTAGCCCAGTTGCTAATATTCCCGAACAAAAGTTCTTGAGCTGAGTCTCAATAGTCCACATTGTTCTCAGTACTATTGTCTTCCAAGTAGGATGGCCATTAAGCCTTACAATGTTTTAATTGACTTCCTAGTACAGAGTCTCAAAGTCTTCCATATTCATCCAGTGAAGAGCATGGTCAAGTCTAAGAAATAGCCCATTAATGGTACCAACTCCTGTCTTCATTTCTTTTATACTTCTGTGACAAAATGTCATAACCATGCAAACTTATAAAACTAAGAAGAGTTTAATTTGTGGCTTATGGTTTCAAAGGGTTAAACGATTCCATCACTATCAAGTGGAGAGCATGGCAGCACACACACAGACATGATCTGGAAAAAGATCTGAGAACTTACATTCTGATCGACAGAAGCAGAGAGAAACTAACTGGGAATGACATGTGTTTTTTGGAACCTCAAATCCTGCACCCCATGACATACCTCCCCAAACAAGACCACTCCTCCCAATCCTTCCCAAAATGTTGTACCAACTTGGAATGAAGCATTCAAGTGTATGAGCCTCTGGGGTTCATTCTCATCCAGACTACCACATATAATGATAATAAATGAATATTATAGTGAAACCTATCACTAGTACAAGTGTAAGCACATGAGTATAGAAAATTCCTTAAATTCTTCACCTTACCATATCTTTCCCTTTTAGCTTACTTCTAAACACCATATGAACACACACACACACACACACACACACACACACACACACGGATATTAACTTTTGATCTATAAATGACTGAGTAAATTCATTTATCAAATATGATACAAGTGCATTATGTACTCTGTTATACTTAGAGCTCCAAGAGGGTTAGGATAAGTCTTGTTTACCTCTATAGTCCCATCACCATATACCTAGTAAAAAGATGTTCAATAAATAGGTGTTCTATAAGTAGAGGGATATATTTGTATTGTGCATAAATTGTATTTGATTTAAGGTTGACTACAAATATTGGTTATTCACTGTAAGGAAAGAATTAGTAATTAACTCTGTTATTTATATAAAAAGTTAGGTTTTGTGGCTACTAGGCATCTGGAATTAAACATAAATTTATAAGAAATGCAAAGATTATTTTCTGAGATATTTACTATCTTTTCCCTAATAACTTATGGATGATAATTTTTTTAAGTGGGTAGAAGTCGTTTCTTTAAAAAAATACAGCTGAGAATATTAAAACTATTAGGAGAATATGAACATTGTGCATGCAGTGGTGATTTGTACTCATTGATAAAGAAAACTTATTCTCCTTTAACATCCACTGACTCCCTGTAGCTCTTCAGCTAGTGGTGATAAGTTTGTTCTCTTGTGCACTGCCCCCATACTTGTTGGCATGCTGGCTGGCATGGTCTTTTCTAGGTCTTGTGTAGAAAACAATATTGTTAAGAGTTCATGAGCACAAAATCTCTGTCATGTTTAGAAGACACTAACTCACAGCTGAATAGAATTCTATTGTGTACATCTACCAAATTTCATTATCCATAATTTGGTGGATAGAAGTCTAATCTGTTTCCATTTCCTAGCTATGATGTATATAATGACAATGAACGTGCCTGAACATGTTTCTCTATACAAAATATAGAATCCTATGAGTAAATGACTAGAAGTGGTATAGCTCTGCCCTGTTTTTTTTTAATCTTTTTGAGGATTACCTACATTGATTTCCATAGTGAAACACAATTTTTTTTTTTACTCAAAACAAAGGTGAATAAATGTTCTACTTTTCCAACATTCTCACCAGCATTTGCTATTTGTTTTCTTAATAGTAACCATTCTGAGAGTGGTAAAATAAAACTCCAAAGATGTTTTAATTTGTATTTTTTCCTTAAGATGTTGAAAAGTACATTTATATATTTCTTAGTCATGTTT
>CAJQZJ010029959.1:0-11926 GCA_907164525.1 Lophiomys imhausi | reverse complement strand
CAATTTTGTGGAGTACAAGTTTTTGAAGTAGGACCTAACGATTCTTTGGATTTCCTCAATGTCTTTTGTTATTTCCCCCTTTTCATTTCTGATTTTGTTGATTTGGGTATTTTCCCTCTGCCTTTTAGTTAGTTTAGCTAAGGGCTTGTCTATTTTGTTGATTTTCTCAAAGAACCAGCTCTTGGTTTTGTCGATTCTTTGTATTGTTCTTTTTGTTTCTAAGTTGTTGATTTCAGCCCTGAGTTTGGTAATTTCCTCTCGTCTGCTCCTCTTGGGAGTGTTTGCTTCTTTTTGTTCTAGCTCTTTCAGATGTGCTTTTAGGTGGCTAGTATAGGAATTCTCCAGTTTCTTTTTGAAGGCACTTAGAGCTATAAACTTTCCTCTTAGCACTGCTTTCAATGTGTCCCATAAGTTTGGGTATGTTGTGCCTTCATTTTCATTGAGTTCTAAGAAGACTTTAATTTCTTTTTTTATTTCTTCCCTGACCCAGAGGTCATTGAGGAGAGAGTTGTTCAGTTTCCATGTTTTTGCAGGCACTCTGTTGTTTTGGTTATTGTTGAAGCCTAGCTTTATTCCATGATAGTCTGATAAGTTGCAAGGAGTGATTTCAATTTTCCTGTATCTGTTGAGGCTTGCTTTGTGACCGACTATATGGTCGATTTTGGAGAAGGTTCTGTGAGGTGCCGAGAAGAAAGTGTATTCTTTTGTTTTGGGGTGAAATGTTCTGTAGATATCAATTAGGTCCATTTGATTCATGACATCTGTGAGGTTCATTATTTCTCTGTTTGGTTTCTGCATTATTGATCTGTCCAGTGGTGAGAGTGGTGTGTTGAAGTCTCCCACTATTAATGTGTGAGGTTCAATGTGGGATTTGAGCTTCAGTAGTGTTTCTTTAGTGAATGTGGGTGGTCTTACATTTGGGGCATAGATGTTTAGTATTGAAATTTCATCTTGGTGGATTTTTCCTTTGATGAGTATATTTTTCCCCATCTCTTTTGATTAATGTTGGTTGAAAGTCCAATTTGTTGCATACTAGAATTGCTACTCCAGCTTTTTTCTTGGGTCCATTTGCTTGGTGTATCTTTTTCCAGCCCTTGGAGATAATGTCTATCTTTTTTGCTGAGGTGTGTTTCTTGTAAGCAGCAGAATGTGGGATTCTGTTTTCGCATCCATTCTGCTAGCCTGTGCCTTTTTTTGGGGAATTGAGTCCATTGATGTTGAGAGATATTAATGACCAGTGATTGTTACTTCTTGCCGTCTTGATGTTGGTGGAAATAGTGTGTGAGTGAGCTTCTTTTCTTTTGGTTTTGCTGCAGGCATGCTATTTGCTTCCTGTGCTTTCTTGTGTGTAGTTAACCAGTTTGGGTTGAAGTTTTCCTTCCATCATCTTCTGTAGAACTGGATTTGTGTATAGATATTGTTTGAATTTAGCTTTGTCATGGAATATCTTGTTTTCTCCATCTATGTTGATTGACAATTTTGCAGGGAATAGTAGTCTGGCCTGGCATTTGCGGTTTTTTAGGGTCTGCAAGACGTCTGTCCAGGCCCTTCTGGCTTTTAGAGTCTCTGAAGAAAAGTTAGGTGTGATTCTGATAGGTTTGCCATTATATGTTTGTTATTTGATCCTTTTCCCTAGCAGCTTTTAAAATTATTTCTTTCTTCTGTACATTTAGTGTTTTGATTATTATGTGGCGGGAAGATTTTCTTTTCTGGTCTAATCTATTTGGGGTTCTGTAAGCTTCTTGTACAGTTATAGGCATCTCTTTTTTTAGATTTGGGAAATTCTCTTCAATGATTTTGTTGAAGATATTTTCTGGTCCATGGAGTTGGGACTCTTCTCTTCTATTCCTATTATTCTGAGATTTCATCTTTTCATTGTGTCCTTGATTTCCTGAAGGTTTTGTGTCAGGACGTTTTTAGATTTGACATTTTCTTTGACAGATGTATCAATTTCTTCAATTTTATCCTCTGAGCCTGAAATTCTTTCTTCCATCTCTTGTATTCTGTTGGTGATGCTAGTATCTGTAGTTCTGATTCTTTTCTTAAGGTTTTCCAGTTCTATGGATGTCTCAGATTGGATTTTCTTCACTGCTTCAACTTCCCTTTTCAGGTCTTCCATTCCTTTAAGAGCTTTATTCATTTCCATCACCTCCTTTGCAGTACTTTGTTGTTGCTCTCGGAGGTATTTGATTTCCTCCCTTAGGCCTTCTATTATTAATATAAGTGTAGGATTAAGGTCATTTTCCTTTGCTTCAATTGTGTTCAGCTGTCCAGAGTTGTCTGTAGCATTATTGCTAGGATCTGGAGACATCCTATTGTTTTGGTTTTTTTTTACCATGTTCTTGCACTGACCTTTTGTCATCCGATGGACCCAGGTGTTATCTGTTTGTTTCTTTTGTTACCTGACCTTGGTGCTCAGGAAAACTCCCTGCCCTGGGGGTTGGCTGATCCTGAGATCCTGGTGTTTACCTCCAGATGGTGGGCAGGTTCCTGTAATAGACTGACTGGCTCTCGGAGAGGAGGGTGGCTGCCTTTCTCCTCAACTGCTTGTGACCCAATTGAACCAATATAGAGGGGATTGGAGTGGGGAGAGGGCTAGCCTCTGAGGACCTGGGAGCTGACAGGTCTCCTCAGAAAGGCAGGTAGAGCTGTGGTTGGGTCTGTGTTCTCCTCTCACTGACCCAGTCATTCTGGCTCCCCAGCTAGGCTGACTATGCAGGCAGGGAGCTCCACCTACAACAGATGCCGGCCTCAGTGTGCCTGTTGCTGACTACCTCAGATGCTTGGGTGCTAGGGTGAGTGACCCACCCGCCCCACTATTTGTGGAGAACACACTGTCCACTGTCGCTGGCTCTGTCTGCAGGCAGTCTTGGCTCCTAATTGCTTTGCTGTGACTGGGTTAGGTCTCTGCCTCTCCGCTACAGTGCACACTGTGCCGCCATGTTGGAAACTCCGGAAAAAATAATCTCACTTACCTTTGCTCTTGTGGTGCGGCTGTTTTTCCCTCTTGGGTGTACAGGTCCGAGTGCAGGCTGGATATCAGGCAGACAGGTGGGGCCACTGGTCTGTGGCTGGAGCCGTGGGCTGGATCCACTCCTGGGCTAGATCTCTAGCCAGAGCTCCTCTCCAGGCTGGTGATGGAGCTGGCTGATCTCAGGGTGGTGTTCCCAGGAACTATGTGGGCTGTTTTACCTGGTGACCAGTCTCAATGTTCGCTGTGGGAATTCAGACACAGTCTTTGTTTCACTGTAGGCTAGGGGACCTCACATTCACTCCACAGTGACTAATCTCATTCACCTACTACTCAGATGCACTGCTCTATGGTCGGAGCCATCTTGGATCTCTCCTCTTAATTTTTTTAAGTTTTTTTTCTTTTGTTTATGTTTGTTACTTCAATTTACATCTCCATCACAGTCCCCTCCCTCCACCTCTCCCAGGCTCACCCTTCTATCCTCCCACCCTCTCCCCTTTCTCCCACCTATCTTACTCCTCCTGTGTGGGGTGCCCTACATATCAGCCGCCTGCAGTTCAGCAGCCATATGAGGGCTAAGAGCTTCCTCTTGCACTGGGGGCCTACATGGCAGCTCCACTAGGGCAAAGTGTCCCACGAACAGGTAACAAAGGCCATGCTCCTGTTCCTTTCAGTCTGTTGAATGTAGGATAGCTATCCTCTACTATGTTGCTAAAATCCAGTTATAAGTAAATAGATGCCATGTGCATCTTTCTAGGTCTGGGTTAGCTCACATAGGATGAGCTTTTCTTGTTCCATCCACTTGGCTTCAAATTGCATGATTCCCTTGTTTCTGATGACTGAGTAGTATTCCATTGTGTAGATGTACCACAGCTCATTTGGTTGGTTGAGGGATATCTGGGTTGTTTCCAGTTTCTAGCTATAATAAATAAAGCTGCTATGGACATAGTTGAAGAGATGTCCTTGTGGTTTGGTAAGGAATCATTTGGATGTATACCCAGGAGTGGTATGGCTGGGTCTTGAGTTAGAGCTATTCCAAGTTTTCTAAGATATCGCCAGCCTGATTTCCATAGTGGTTGTACAAGCTTGCACTCCCACCAGCAATGGAGTAGGGTTCCCCTTTCTCCACTATCTCGTCAGCATGTGCTGTCATTTTAGTTTTTGATCTTAGCCATTCTGACAGGTGTGAGATGGAATCTCAAGTCGTCTTGAGTTGCATTTCTCTGATGATTAAGGATGTTGAGCATTTCTTCAAGTATCTCTTGGCCATTAGAGATTTCTTTTTTGTGAATTCTCAGTTTAGCTCTGTTCCTTATTTTTTGATTGGATAATGTGATTTCTTGGTGTTTAATTTCTTGTGTTCTTTGTAAATTATGGATATTAGCCCTCTGTCAGATGAGGGTTGGTAAAGGTTTTCCAACATTTTTTGGTTGCTGTTTTGTTTGAATGACAGTGTCTTTTGCCTTACAGAAGCTTGTCAGTATCATGAGGTTCCATTTATTGATTGTTGCTCATAGAGCCTGAGCTATTGGTGTTCTGTTTAAGAATTTGTCATCTGTGCCAATGAATTCAAGGTTTTTCCCCACTTTCTCTTCTATTAGATTTAATAGAAGGCTTTCTGTTAATGTGTCAGGCTTTATGTGAAGGTCTTTGATCCACTTGGACTTAAGTTTTGTGCAAGCTGATAAATATGGCTCTATTTGCATTCTTTTACATGTTGACATCCAGTTAGACCAACAGCCAAAACTGTACAATGGAAAAAGGACAATACACAGGTTCTTGAATGTTCTGCAATTAGGTAACTGATATCAGATTGGCTTTGAATTGCAATTTGATATGACATAAGGACAAGGTGCTTACCTCTGAGATTTTGTATCTTTATCTTCTAATGAAAAGATCCTACTTCAGAGAATTGTGAATTTTTATGGAGTTCATACAGCAAACAGTAAGGGCTCCATAAATGATCAAGGTTACTATGCCTGGCATCCTCCTCTCTCAGCACCGGACTCTAACCTTTGGTACTGACTTTGTCCTCTGTAGTAACAGATGATGACTTCCTTGACCTTGTAGGAGGGATAGGGTTTTCAGGACAAAGGATAATTGGTGAGAGTGGTAATAAGAAAACACCTTGGGATAGAACTTGAGGACAAGTGTGAAGCAAGGAGCGCTAAAGACAATTCAATCCGCAGCAGGCATTTAACCAAGGGTCTGAGATTTGCTTACTTTTTTTTTTTTTTTGCATACTGCATCTTGTGACTGTACAGACAGATTTCTCTGAAGGTAGTTAAGAGCTGGCTTATAGTAATTACCACTTAGGCATTCAAATACTAGTGGGAAGCTTGTGTTTACTCCTCTGTCAACAATTACCAAGACTGTTGAGTACACATCAAATGAGGGGCTAATCTTTGTCTCTTGCTATCTAGCCTGGTCATCTGGTCTTGTATCTTCTATGAGCATAGTGTTTTAAACCCTCAGAAAAAAGATGGGAGCTAGGCCTCCCTCTGTTCATGTTTAAATAAAGCACATTATTTTTCTTTTCTTTAAATATTTTAAACTGGAAACCAGCTGGGTTTACAAATAGACATTTAGCTGTAATTGTTTCCACAAAGATTCTCTGGGCTGTATTCATCATCCATTTAGACTCTTCAGTGACAGGAGGAAATTTTAAGCTCAGAAAATATGTTTAATTGCTTCAAACAAAATGCCAAAATGCTGTCTTTCAAAGCTTCTGAGAGCCATTTGCAGCAAATATGTCTAATTTGGTCATTCTTTGAACTTGCTTTTTTGAAATAGGAATGCCTACTTTTGTGCCAACTTAAAAAAAAAAAAAAAAACAGCTGCAGGAATGGTAGAAATACCTGGAAGTTGATACTGGGCTGCATAGTCAAGACTGCTTCTCATTGTCATCTTGGGCAAGTAGTACAATGTTCTTCTCACCCTGTTTTGTCACATCTATGTCGAGAAGGTGGAATGGCTCTATTTGAAAGGACTAGCTTCAGAACTTGTAAGGCCTGTGCAAACTGAAAATGAGACATTTGATGCTCAAAATACAAGAAAGCTGCTATTACAGTTACTTAGCAGGCCACTGTGTCCCAGCTGTACAGCCTCTCTGCTTGTTTTGGTAATTTGTAAAGTTTCTGGTGTGATACCATGCTGAAGACAATGAAAACTTCAAACAGACATGGGATTTAGTATTCATCTTTACTTGTGCAATGTCTGCTTTAACTATACAAGGAAAAGTGTTTAACTGGGATCTCTGACACAGTTTGCATATCTTAACTTTCACGTGTGTGGACATTTCATTCTTAGAGTAGCAGAACACTCCTCAAAACCGACTCACTTATTTTCACCCATTTCTTGATGTGGCCACACATTGTGTAGCAATTTCTTCTGAGATATAATATCCCATCATACAGGAAAAGCCCTTTAGATTTGGGGTGTTCTAGAAGGAGGATACTTACAATTCAGGAGGTAAAAGACTCAGAAGGACAAGGCCCCTCCCTTTCCAAGCCTATGCCAGTAGTAAGGACCAATGGAGTATCTCTCAGACCACCCAAGCTGTTTAGAAGAAACAGTCTTTCACTTGTTGAGTTGCCTGCAAGTCATGTAGTGTGCTCTATGATTCCAGCTTTTGTGAACTGTCAACCCATGCTTCTGTGGGTCTTGGTTGATGTGGCTGTCTTTGACTCATTTCTGCTCCTGAAAGTAATCCCTCACCCATATTCCCCTAAGTAACCCCAATAAAGCTCACTGATTGACCACGTTGGCCTTTGGTGGTATCCTTACTTTGGTCCAGTATGCATTCCTTATGAGGTGAGTAGATATTGATTCATGTCTCCCCAGGAATAGTGCCTCACAACTACACATTCTGCCAATACTCTCTGCTATGCTCTTTTTTTTTTCCTGGTGAGTGAGGAAGGCCTGAAAGGAAAAGACACTGTGGATTGTTCTTCTGCTTTTCTTCACTGTCAGCATTTCAGGGGAAGTGGTGGGTTATGCAGAGAAGGTAGGGAGGTGAGAAAGAATTTGATCGGGTTGAGCTGGCCAGCATGGGCTGCCAGCATGGCAGCTGTGGAATGGTCAGATTTTTCATACGGACTGAGTTTGTGTTTCTTCAAAGACCTTTGCTTTCTACCTCCATTTAAAGAATGTTCCCGTTCAGATAGAGTGTGGCCTCATTCCCCCCCACTCCTTGCTCCTTAGTGATAGAAGAAACACACTTACTTTTTCTGGTTTAGAACCTTGCTGAACCCCCATGTATGGTAGGCCCCTAGAATTCGGAGCTTATAGAAATCTGACAATCGCTTTTTGTTGCATATGTCCCCTTTATGATTATATGCCAAATTCTGCCATCTTTGCCATGACCAGCATGACTTGGGTATTGACCTGGTTGGGGGAGGGGGAGGGAATGAAGAAATGATGGACACACATACAGGAATGCTTGGGTTCAGGTGGGCCACCTGCTCTTATGCAAAAGCATCAAAGCCTCCCTGACACCCAATGAGTTTCTCATAGATAGCAACAATGAGGAGGAGGCAGGTTAGCTCATCTCAGCAGGAAGTCTGTGGAGGGGAGCAGTCTCAAGTTGCTCTCTCATCTAGGAGGATGAAACTGTAGTTGACATTTTCTGTACATAATGCAAACATCCAGGAAGAGGAAGCTATGGCTGATACTTTCTGGGCACCCTGGTTTTAGCTACATTTCGTCAATACCAATGTTTGTTCTAGAGAAAGGCCTTAACATTCCCCTGAAACTAACCTTGGCAAGGCCTTGCCATTCTCCTTGTTCTGAGGCTTTGGGGTCCTTCACATGGCCAAGAACATGTCAATAATTTTTACATTTGTTCAGGACTTCATCTCCACTCCATATACCTTCACTAATGCTATTATGAGTTTCAATATAAAGGGAAATCACTCATCATTCACACTGGACAGGGTAACCTTCTGAGCTGAGGGCTCTGTGTGAGTGCACAGGCCCTCTAAGCCCACAAAGCAAGATCTGATGCTTAAATTTTCAGGTTACATGTACCGGCTTAATTGTATTATGACCTAATTTATTCCCAAACATGTTCTAGCTGCATAGAACCACTTTGTAGAAGGACTCCCACTAATGGAGGTGTTGATCTGGTCATAGAATTTTAAAATTTCACTTTATTTAATGTAAATGCATATAGAGCTAAAGATATGACTCAGTGGTTAAGAGCAACACCCACCACACAACAGAGTAGTTTGCAACTCTCATAACTCTAGTTCCATGAGATCTGATACCCTCTCCTTTCGCTGTGGGTACCATGTGCACTTGTACATAGATACATGTAGAACCAAACACTCTAAATAAAATAAATATAAACATGTAGAAAATAAACATGCACCCAGTTTACTTAAGGCAAAAGTGAACTTAGATTATTTTTAGCAAATGTATGCAGTTGTTCACCCCTTACCACACAGTTTCAATTTTGAAAACTTCCATAGTCTCAAAACGTCACATCTTGCCTAGTGCCATTCAGCCTACTCTTCAAAACATAAGACTACAACTCTCACAGACACAACTGCTTCTGGTTCTATTAAGCAACTATCCATTCCAACACAAGGAAAAATTCCAAGAACATTGGCTCCATAGGGTTAGAATTCACTAACTAGAAAAACTAGTTAGTGAAGGGCCTGAGCCACCACTTGTTCATAAAAATGTCTTTGTGTGACTTAAGAAGGTGTCCTTTCCAGAAGCAATCTCATGGCTTAGTGAGCAAAGTCTAGAGTCTATTTCAGGCTTTGCTTTCTTTTGTCTCCTCCCTCAGCCTGGGGTTTCTTTGACCATCACAACCCATAGAAATGCACCTAGTGGCTTTGAGAAAGTTGTCAGTGAAGGAAGGAAGTAGACTAGATCCATTCTCTTTGTGAAATCGGGCAGTTTATCAATCTTTTGAAGCCACTGTTCCACATCAACACAATAAAAGAGACTGAAATTTACCTTGTAATAGGCACCAAAGCAATATTTCCAGTTCACAGGACTCAAAATTGTTAGTTATTTCTATTGGTTGAAATGTGTTCTGAGTGTGATTACTTTGAATACCACAGTCCAATAGTAGCAGTTTGGGGGCAGCTATCAAATGTTTTCAGACAAACTCATTAGCAGACCACAACCCTAACTCTATTTTCTATTTTAGGACAAACATCTAAAAGTGCATGGAATTTTCCCTTAAAAATTCACCATTTGGGCAACTTGGAGAGAGCACAAACATTTTGTGAGTCTGTCTTTTTCTTCCTCTTCTTTTCCCACCCCGCATTCCTTTTTAAACATCCCTTTAAACAGCAAGTTCAGAAACTACAAAGCTCTGTCACTTGTTAATTGGTTGTTTGAAGTTTTGTTTTCACTCCATCCACAAAGTCTAAGGGTTTTAAACTATGGTGATGGTATTTGTCTCTGAGAACAAAGGAAATATGTTTATCTAAAATAACAAAAATAAAGCCAGTGTTTACTTAGACGTCTCACCTCATTTTTCCACTGTCATTTTCTCAGTGTTTGTAGTAAGTAGGGTTTGTATCTCTGAACCAAACCCCACTGTGATATCATAGAAGGAAGAGGCATGAAAATATGGGTTCCTTCTTCTCAGGCTATTTGGCCCTGGGTATTAATTACGAAATGGGTTGGGTTTTCAATGAAGGAAAAAGAAGTTAGGATGAGAAAGCCAGTGTCTACTGGATTACAGGAGCTCCACATGCGTTCTGTCAGAATGAAGGGCTATCATGAGCCTTTATCTTTAACTTCTAAGTTACAACAGCATATGATTGAATTTAGAGACTTTTCTATTTAAAATAAAGAATTATTTTTCTTAAAAGATTGCCCTTCTAAAGGTTTTATAACCAAACATAGTCACCAACTGGTGACTAAGTGTTCAAATACATGAGCCTATGGGGAACATTTCTCATTCAAACTCTCCCTTTTGAGTTTCAGAACATTTTGACTGAGGATTTGAAAATTGGAGATGCTCAGCCTACAATATGAAGAGGCAGAGCCATTAGACAGTAAAAGTAAAATCTTGCTGAATGAAGTATTTCACTGGGGGTGGACTTTGAAGGTTTGTAACGTTACTCCACTTCCTGGTCTATCTTTCTGCCTCTCGTCGATGGAGGAAAATGTGACCAGTTTGCTTCTGGCTCTTGCCACAATAGATACGATCTATCCCTTTGGAACCATAAGCCAAATAAATTTTTTCTATATAAAGTTGCTGTTGATCAAAATATTTTATCACAGCAACAGAAAAGTGACTGACATTCTAACCCAGCAGTTCTCAGCCTGTGGATAGTGACCCTTTTATGACACTTTCACAGGGGTCACATATCAGATATCCTGCGTATCAGGTATTTACATTATGCTTCATATTAGTAACAAGATTACAGTTATGAAGTAGCACTGAATATAAATTTATGGGTGGGGGTCAACATAGCATGACGAACTGTATTAAACGGTTGCGGCATTAATAAGGTTGAGAACCACTATTCTAAACCCATTAAAAGTGTGGGATTTTTAATTTTGCTCTTGTTGAGACAAAGTCTTACTGTGTAGCCAAAGCTGGTCTTAAACTCATTGTGCATTCTAGGAGCTAGTCATGCTTCTGATCCTATTGGCTCAACCCCCAACTCCAAATGCTAGGGTTGTGAGTTGGTAACTCCTAACTTGGATTTTACATTTTTTAATTACTCAATCAGAAAGGGCTATTCAAATATTTTTCTTAATTAAAAATCTGAAACATTCTTGATCCCAAGCACTTCAGACAAGGGAAACTCAACATGAATTTTGGAATGACACAAGAATACAAACACAGTGATCATGCCATCTCACCCAGAAGATTTCACCACATATCTTTAAAATAAAACAGCCATCCAATCAGAACAATCAGAACATAATTGCCATGTCTATAAAGAAAAGAACAATAATTTCTCAAGATGAAAAAAGTCAATCAGTACTAAAACTTCCCCAATTATTTAATTTTTCTTTTTTTAATAATTTATTTTTTATTTCTTCAAGTTACATCTCAATCACAATCCCCTCCCTACTCTCCCCTCCAGTCCCACCCTTCTACCCTTCTCCCCCTCAACCCCCATCCTATTCCATTTTTTTTTTTTTTAGTTCAAGGTATTTCTTTTCCTCCCCCTACAGCTCTCCCTTTCAGTCCAACAAATGGTTCTTTTTCTTATAACTATAAATATAATACAAAACAACAGAAATAAATAGGCCACAATTATGTGAGTTATATGGCTTAGCATAAATTCTCAATGTCCAGTCCATATGTATTTGGCACCTGACTTTAACATTCTACTATCTAAACATCTCCATGAGTTTAAAGTTCTATATCTAACTCAGCTTTCATACTAACTTGCCTCACAATTTAAAAAATATCTTCTTAGATCCAGAACACCCTCTTGATTCCTAAACAACTCAAAATTTAACTATGAGACTCTAGCTATCTATTCTTCAACCACCTCAGAGACCTGAGAGGGATAAATATATCTGATTATATAGGAAGTGCAGGGCCTGCAGCTTCCAAAACTAAGAAATGACATACCAGTGGCTGCCTGGACAGTTCCCAATTTCTCTCCATATATTACAGCATCAATCTTCAGCCATTTGGCCCCGTTTCTCTGACAGACATTGATTGTAGAGCAGGAATTATGAAGGACTTACCTACCCTGTCTTGGCAGAGCTAGGCTGTCGACTTATCTGCTTCCAAGTTTTGTCCTTTTTGGACAGCAGTCTGTCTACAGTTGAAGCAAGGGGTTTTTCTTGTCAAGAGAAAGGCTTACCACCAATTCAATCATCTCCCACTGGAGATTCTTCGATGCTCATCTTCTACTTGGAGTAGAATAGGGAGTACTGTCAGGAGATGACATGTCTCAATATCAAAAAAATCTTAAGAAAACATCTTTGAATGCCATATTCTGCAGATCTCTTGAGGTT
>CAJQZJ010029958.1:0-25380 GCA_907164525.1 Lophiomys imhausi | reverse complement strand
CAGAATTGTCAATGTTTTCATGTGTTTCTGTTGGTGTGTGGTCATCCAAATTGGATGAGCTAGGGTGGTTCTGCTTTGTTGGAGTCATAATTCCTTGATTTCTATTTTTTTTGACCTTTCGCCATTGGATGCAGTTAGCTGTCTGTTTTCTGTGCTTGGAACCACAGTGGATGATTTGGTGCAGGGGACGAGTTACTTGGCTATCTGTCGTTGCTTACAGGGGGATTTCAAGGTCACTGTGTTTTTAATGGCCTGAGGTACTGTGATCTGGTGCAGCCTATTCCCAGGTTGTGAATAATGGACCAGGATTGTTTCACTGCTCCCAATTCAGACTTCTCTATGCTGCACTTTGAGTTATCAGCCTGTAATGGTTCTGATGGTATGGGCCTGTTTGCCCAGGCACAGATTCTGTGGGCTTTGTTTGTCGTCCCGGAGGCTGACAGGGTCTGGCTCCACACCTGATATGTCTGGATTTTCCAGGATACAGCTATGGTCCCGATTTCTGGATTCTCTCTAGTCTTCTCGTCACAGGGCTGTACCCTGTGTCTAATTCCCTTCTTGTCTGCGCCGCCACGGGTCCAGTGGGTACCCCAAGACCCGGATCCTCCGGCTGCCTGAGTGCACCTCTCGTCCCAGCAGCTCCGCCGTGGGTGCACGGACCCCTGGCCCCACCCACGCCTGTCTCTCTCCCCAGATGACCTGCTGTGGACTGGCGGGGATTTGTCCCTGCCCGCCGTACTCTCTCCCCAGCTGCGCTATAGTGTGTGTGCGAGATTTGGTCCCTCCCGCCTGCCTTTGTGTTCCCTGCTTCCTGCGCTCTCTCAGAACCTCCCGCCCTCCTGCTTCACGAGCAGCTGTGGATCCTCTGGATCCCCCGGCTTCCTGAGTGCACCTCTCGTCCCAGCAGCTCTGCCGTGGGTGCACGGACCCCTGGCCCCACCCACGCCTGTCTCTCTCCCCAGATGACCTGCCGTGGGCTGGCGGGGATTTGTCCCTGCCTGCCGTACTCTCTCCCCAGCTATAGTGTGTGTGCGAGATTTGGCCCCTCCCACCTGCCTTTGTGTTCCCTGCTTCCTGCGCTCTCTCGAAACCTCCCGCTCTCCTGCTTCACTAGCAGCTGCGGACCACCCGCTGAGCCCCCTGTTTGTTCCTTGCTAAGGCTTCCACTATCTCGCAACCTTTTCTAAGTGGGTATAAGTTCAACCTGATGTGTGGGGAGCCCAATAGGACAGCGATCTATGGCCAAATGGACCCTGATTCTGCCTGCTGTAAGTTGGGATCGATCTTACCAGGCGCCTCTCCAAATGGGAGTTCCTGAATCCCGCGTTTAGTGGCCTCCGTGTCTGTGAGAGATGGGGAGAGCCTTGCCCTGGGACTTTTAACAGTCCCTTGGGAGCTGTGAGTGTTCCGGGGGGGGGTCTAGCCCCTCCGGTTTTTGCACAGTGCCCAATATCTCTGTGTTTTTTATGGCTCTTTTTTCCCGCGTTCAGAATGCGTCAGCGTAGGTCGCAGCCATCTTCCGAGTCTCGCAGCTTTATTTCTGATTAGCTTAGAAATAACTATAATAGGCTGTCATAGTACCTAACAGAATATCCCGCTTGCATAACCATTAGTTTGCATTTCTTAATTATCCTAAACAGTTTATGACAATTAGTAGTAAAAGGCCGAAACATCACATTTCATTTTTTTTTCTTTGCCTCTTAAAGCTTCTGTCCCATTTCTCTGGGGTGAGGTGTCCTTATATAACAATCCCTCATCTCAAAGGAGAGGGCATGTGAGGGCCAAGAGCCGCCTCATTCATTGGGGGGTCTACGAGGCAGTATAATCAGTGAAAAGTGTCTCATTGTCCCGGAAAGAGAACTAAAAAACAAACAAACAAATAAGCAGACAAATAGATAAAAAAGATAAAAAAATAGAAAAAAATATATGAAAAATATTTTAAAAATATAGACAATAAATAAAAAAAAATAAAAAGTCTATGTCCAAGTTCCCTTTGGTGTGTTAGTTGTAGTATCAGATACCTTCTACTATATAGCTAAAATCCTACTATAAGTTAATAGATGCCATATGCATCATTCTGAGTCTGGGTTAGCTCACTCAGGATGAGCTTTTCTAGTTCCATCCATTTGGCTGCAAATTGCATAATTTCATTGTTCCTGATAGCTGAATAATATTCCATTGTGTAGATGTACCACAGTTTTTTAACCCATTATTCGGTTGAGGCACATCTGCGTTGTTTCCAGTTTCTAGCTATTACAAATAAGGCTGCTATAAACATAGATGAGGAAACTTTCTTATGATTTCGTGAAGAGGTATTTGGGTGTATACCCAGAAGTGGTAGGGCTGGGTCCTGAGGCAAAGCTATTCCAAGTTTTCTAAGATATCGCCAGACTGACCTCCACAGTGGTTGCACAAGCCTTCACTCCCACCAGCAATGGAGTAGGGACCACTTTATCCACACCCTCTCCAGCATGTGCTGTCATTTGAGCTTTTGATCTTAGCCATTCTGACAGGTGTGAGATGGAATATCAGAGTCGTCTTGAGTTGCATTTCTCTGATGATTAAGGATGTTGAGCATTTCTTAAAGTGTCTCTCAGCCATTAGGGATTCCTCCTTTGTGAATTCTCTATTTAGCTCTGTCTCACATTTTTTGATTGGATTATTTGGTTTCTTGGCATTTAATTTCTTGAGTTCTTTGTAGATTTTGGATATTAGCCCTCTGTCAGATGTGGGGTTGGTGAAGAATTTCTCCCAGTCTGTAGGCTGCCATTCTGTTCAAATGACAGTGTCTTTTGCCTTACAGAAGCTTTTCAGTTTCATGAGGTCGCATTTATTGATTGTTGATCTCAGGTTCTGAGCTGTTGGTGTTCTGTTCAGGAAGTTGTCACCTGTGCCAATGAGTTACAGGGTTTCTCCCACTGTTTCTTCTAGTAGATTTAGTGTGATAGGCCTTATGTTAAGGTCTTTGATCAACTTGGACTTAACTTTTGTACAAGGTGATAAGTATGGGTCTAATTTCATTCTTTTACAAGTGGACATCCAGTTGGACCAGCAGCATTTGTTGAAGATGCTTTCCTTCCATTGTGCTGTTTTGGCATCTTTGTCAAAAATTAGGTGTCCATAAGTGTGTGGGTCTATTTCTGATCTTCAATTAGATTCCATTGATCTACTGGTCTGTTTCTATACCAATACCATGCTGTTTTTACAACTACTGCTCTGTAGTACAGCTTGAAATCTGGGATGGTGATACCTCCAGATGTTTTTTTTTTTTATTGTACAGGAGTGATTTAGCTATTCTGGGCTTTTTGTTGTTCCATATGAAATCGAGAATAGCTCTTTCCAAGTCTATAAAAATTGTGTTTGTATTTTGATTGGAATTGCATGGAATCTATATATTGCCTTTGGTAGGATGGCCATTTTTATTATGTTGATCCTAACTATCCATGAGCATGGGAGATCTTTCCATCTTCTAAAGGCCTCTTCCATTTCTTTCTTCAAGGGCTTGAAGTTCTTGTTGTACAGGTCCTTTACTTGCTTGATTAAAGTTACCCCCAAGTATTTTATGTTGTTTGTGGCTATTGTAAAGGGGTTATTTCCCTTATTTATTTCTCAGCCCATTTGTTTGTTGTATAAAGCAGGGCTTCTGATTTTTTTTTCAATTAATTTTGTATCCAGCCACTTTGCTGAAGGTGTTTATCTGCTGTAAGAGTTCTCTGGTGGAATTTTTGGGGTCGCTTATGTATACTATCATATCATCTGCAAATAGGGATAATATGACTTCTTCGTTTCCATTGTTTATCCCCTTGATCTCCTTTAGTTGTCTTATTGCTCTAGCAAGAACTTCAAGTACTATATTTAAGAGATGTGGTGAAAGTGGACATACTGGTCTTGTCCCTGAGTTTAGAGGAAATACTTAAACTTTCTCTCCATTTAATTTGATGTTGGCCACTGGCCTGCTGTATATTGTCTTTATTATTTCTAGGTATGATCCTTATATGCCCGTTCTCTCCAGAACTTTTAACATGAAGGGTTGTTTCCTTAAGGGTTATAGGACTGTGTAATCTGTTAACCTGATCTTGATTTAACTTCGGTAGGTGGAATCTATCAAGGAAATTGTCCATTTCACTTAAGTTTTCAAATTTGGTGGAGTACAAATTAGGATCCAAATATTCTCTGGATTTCCTCAATGTCTGTTGTTATTTCTCCCTTTTCATTTCTGATTTTGTTGATTTGTGTTTTCTCCCTCTGTCTTTTAGTTAATTGGCTAATGGTCTGTCTATTTGATTGATTTTCTCGAAGAACCAACTCTTGGTTTCATTGATTCTTCGTATATCTCTTTTTGTTTCTAAGTTGTTGATTTCAGCCCTAAGTTTGATGATCTCCTGCCTTCTGCTCCTCTTGGGAGTGTTTGCTTCTTTTTTTTCCAATTCACTCAGTTTAGCACTTAATTCGCTAATATGAGCTGTCACAATTTTCTTTTTGAAGGCACTTAATGCTATGAACTTTCCTCGTAGCACAGGTTTCATTGTGTCCCATAGGTTTGGGTATGTTGTATCTTCATTTTCGTTGGATTTTAAGAAGTCTTTGATTTTCTTCTTTATTTCTTCCATGACCCAGTGTCCTCTAGTAAATAGTTGTTCAATTCCATGTGAGTGTAGACTTTCTGTTGATTCTTTTGCTATTGAAGTCCAGCTTTATTCCATGGTGGTCTGATAAGATACAGGGGTTATTTCAATTTTCTTGTATCTGTTGAGGCTATCTTTGTGTCCAAATATATGGTCGATTTTGGAGAAGGTTCCATGAGGTGCTGAGAAGAAGGTGTATTCTTTTGTGTTTGGGTGAAACGTTCTGTAGATATTTGTTAGGTCCATTTGGTTCATAATCTCTGTTTGACTCATTATTTCTCTGTTTGGTTTCTGTGTTGATGATCTGTCCATAGTTGTGAGTGGGGTGTTGAAATCTCCCACTATTAAAGTGTTTGGATCGATGTGCGATTTAAGTTTTAGAAGCGTTTCTTTTATAAATGTAGGTGCCTTTTTATTTGGGGCATAGATGCTCAATATTGAGATGTCCTCTTGGTGGATATTTCCTTTAACTAGTATGTAATGCCCTTCTCTGTCTTTTTTTATTAACTTCAATTGGAAGCATATTTTGTTTGATATTAGTGTGGCTACTCCAGCTTGTTTCCTGGGTCCATTTGCTTGGAAAACCTTTTCCCATCCCTTTACTCTGAGATAGTGTTTATCTTCAATAGTGGGATGTGTTTCTTGTATACAGCAAAAAGATGGGTATTGTTTACGGATCCAATCTGCAAGTCTGTGTCTTTTTATTGGCGAGTTGAGTCCATTGATGTTGATGGATACTAGTGACCAGGGGTTGTTATTTCCCATTACTTTGGTATAGATGATCGTCCTGTGCCTCTTTTGGTTTAGTTGGTGTGGAGTTTTCTATTTCCTCTGTTTTCTTGGATGTAGTTATCTTCTCTGGGTTGGGATTTTCCTTCTAGAATCTTCTGTAGGGCTGGGGTTGTGGGTAGATATTGTTTAAATTTGATTTTGTCATGAAATATCTTGTTTTATACATCTATATTGATAGAGAGTTTTTTTGGGTATAATAGTCTGGCTGGGCACCTCTGTTCTCTCAGGGCTTGTAGGACATCCGTCCAGGCCCTTCTAGCTTTTAAAGTTTCTGAGAAGTCAGGTGTGATTCTGATGGGTCTTCCATTATATGTGACTTGGCTTTTTTCTCTTGCAGCTTTTAATATCCTTTCTTTGTTCTCTACATTTGGAGTTTCTATTATTATGTGGCAAGAGTAGTTTCTTTTCTGATCTAATCTGTTTGGTGTTCTGAAAGCCTCTTGGATTTTTACTGGCATCTCTTTCTTTAGGTTTGGGAAGTTTTCTTCTGTGATTTTGTTGAAGATATTTCCTGGACCATGGAGTCGGGAGTCTTCTCTTTCTTCTATGCCTATAATTCTTAGGTTCTGTCTTTTCATTGAGTCCTTGATTTCTTGGATGTTGTGGGTGAGAGATTTTTTAGCCTTCTCATTTTCTCTGGATGTTGTACTGATTTCTTCCATCGAATCTTCCATGCCTGAGATCCTGTCTTCCATCTCTTGCATCCTATTTTTGATACTCACATCCGTAGTTCCTGTTCTCTTCCCTTGATTCTCCATTTCCTCTTTTAACTCTGACTGTGTTTTCTTTATTGATCCCATTTTTTTCATGTCTTGAATGGTACTGTTCGTTTTGTACATTTCCTTCTCCAGTTTGCTTGTTTTTGCATAGAAATCTTTCATTGCTCTGTCCTTTTCCTGTTCAAGCTGGGTCACCTTGGCTTGGAGCTCTTTAATGGTGTTATTCATTGTTTTGACTTGTAAAATTGTGGCTTCTTTGAATTCCTTCATAGATTTAAGTTCTTCTTGAAGGGACTCTATCACTTTCCATAATGTAGAATTGCCATCGTTTTCATGTGTTTCATCTGTGATGAGGTGGTTCGGGCTGGATGGGATAGAGTTGCTTTCTTTTGTTGGAGTCATTTCGCTCTGTTTTTTTTTTTTTTTTTTTTTTTTTTTTTTTTTTTTTTTTTTTTTTTGTCTGAGACCTCTGGCAATGTGGAATTTATTAGCTGTCTTCTGGACTTGGTCCAAATGGGGTGCTTTGTTGTAGGATTTGAGTTGCCTTACTACACCCGTATAAGGTGAGTCATTCAGCCCCGCCTCCTAGGTGGAGACCTAACTAATCCAGGTTGTGGAGCTGTGTACAAGTAAGCTCTGGTTCCCCACTGGAAAGACTAGTACTAGTACAAAAGTCCGATATAACACAGTTTCAAATATCTCGCAGTTTGCCCGGGGTTGGTTCCTGTGGTGGGTAAATCTGTCCTTCGCTCCCAATAGCCTTGCTGTTCCTGAGGCTTGGAAACTGGCCAGTGACCCCACAGCAGTGGGTTGTGATCTGCAGTGTGAAGGCACTTTGCAGCTGAGCTGCGCTCACTTCCAAGGGTCGCAACCTTTCGCCAGATAGCTGGATCATCTGTGCAAGACCGGGTGGTGCCCAGCACGGTGGGGATTATCTCTGCATGGGATCTGAATCTGCCCGCTGGGTATTAGATTGGAAATTACCCAGAGTCTCTCCTGGTGGGGGATGGGGGATCTTGATTCCCGTGTCCAGCAGCTTCCTTGCATGTCCGAGAGTGGGAAGGAGCCTCTTGCCCAGGGTCCCTCAGTGGTCCCTGCGCAGCTGGGTGAGATTTAGAAGGGGTCGAGCCATTTGTACAGTGCCCTGCAACACTCACCGCCCTGTGACTGTTTACCCTGAAATCAAAATATGTCCGTGCAGGCCGCTGCCATCTTGGATCCCCTGTATATTTCAATTCTTATATAAGGTATTGTGCCTATACAAATCATTTAAAAGTACAGGTTTACTTCCGATCCCTTTATGGGTTGCTATTCCAATCTACTTAGGAGTCTGGGTAATACAGGTTGATTGCTAGTCAGTCAAGCTCCTGGTCATGTCAAATACTAGGTTAAACAGATAACAAATGGATAAAAACATGCAGTTTGTTCATAGATAGATAGAAGATAGATGATAGATAGATTTATAAATAAATTCATCGATGTCTTCAAAACCCTAAGAGGCATACAGAAAATGGCATTTTAAAATGTTTTTTATTATTATTTTAAGAATTGTTTGGCTTAAGACAGTCAGTTCCTGACAGCTCTCATTTGATTTGAAAGAAGAAAATGAGCATCAAAAAGAAATCTCCCATCAGGTGATAACTCCTCAAAAAGAAATCTCCCATCAGGAGATAATTGCTCAAAAAGAAATCTCCCATCAGGAGATAATTCCTATTGGGCAAAAATGCCCCTGCTCTCTCAACAGACTATATTCAATCCAAAGATGGACCAGAGCTTAAGTGCAGGTAAGTCGATGTCCTGATTCTGCAGAGACAGAATGGGAAAATCCTTATTTCCTGTTGCACAATTTATTCTGTGAGTCATGCTTGGCCAGAAGGCTGAAGATGATGCTCCAATGTTATACAAACTGGGGACTGTCTAGGCAGTCAGTTGTCTGTCATTTCATAGTTTTGAAAGTTGCTTGCTCTGCACTTCCTATCTATTCAGATATATTTATCCTTCTCAGGTTTCTGATGTGATTAAAGACTACATAGTTATAGCATCACAGTAAATTTTAAATCATCTATGAATTAAAAAGATGTTTTAAGTTTAAATGGTTTAGTTAATAATGTAAGTTAGGATGGAAGTTGAATTAGGTATAGATCCTTAAACTCATCAAGAGATATATGTAATAGAATATGTCCTAGTTGACTAGTCAAATACATATGGACTGGATGTTGAGAATGTATGTCACACCTTTTAGTTTTCATAATTGTTTTTATTGTATTGTTTTTTGTTATTGTTACTGTATTGTGTTTATTGTTGTATTTATTGTTATTAAGAAAAGGAGCCTTTTGCTAGACTTAAAGGGGGAGATGTTGAGGGAATGTCTGATATTGTTTCTGATACATTGAATTCAATGCTGAGATCTTTAACACCCCTTCTGAGGCGTTCTCTTGATTGGTTAATAAAAGTTGCCTATGGCCAATTGGCTGGGCAGAAAGAGCTTAGGCAGGCGGGACTTCCTGAGATCAGAACAGGAACTCTTGACATACACAGAAACTCTCTCTCTTTTCTGCTGGGAGACACAGAAGGAGACAGATGTATGGAGAATGCTGGAAGGTAATCGTAGGCACATGGCTGTTTGGGATTAGGTGATCCATGTTAACTTAGTGTAGCTAATTGAGAGTCTGCCCAGCCAAGGGCTAAGCTTTAAAACATTAAAAGGTCTTGGTGTGTTTAATTTTTGTGGAAAAGACTGGTGGCTCATAGGCCCTCAGTCAAAGCAGTACCGGGCTGTTGGACTCCCAGACACCCCTTGAGCCCAGGCGAATCGAATCTCCCACCAAGCCACTGGTAATTCTACCAGCCTAATATAACAACTTATATTAATTAATAGAGTTTAGGTTACAGGTGGTGTAGGCCACCCTTGGTCCTGGGGTTCTTTCTCCAAGATAAGTTAGGCAACCAGTTAAGGCACTCGGGCCAGGCCGCCTGCTCCTTTGCCAAGCCACCAGCTACTCCGCTGGCCTAATCTTACAGTTTATAATTACTAATAACTACATTAATTAATTAATTTGCAGTTTTCAAGTATGCATTTTTTCATGAGTCCATTTACTGTTTTTTATTGTTTTTTTTAATACTTTTTTTTTTCTTCAAGTTACATCTCAGTCACAAACCCCTCCCTATTCCACTTCCTATCCTGCCCTTCCACCCTCTTCCCCCCAGAAGTTTCCCCTTTCAGTCCAACAGATGGTTCCTTCTCTTATAACAGTAAATACTATACAAAACAATAGATATAAATATGCCACATTTATGAGAGTTAAATGGCCCAGTATACCTTCCCAATGTCCAGTTTATACATATTTGGCCCCTGACTTTAACATTCCACTATCTCCATCTCCATGAGTTTCAAGGTCTATATCTGATTCAACATTCATACTAACTTGCAACACACTTTTAAGAGTATCTTCTTGGGTCTATAACACTCTCTTGATTCCTAAACAACTCAAAATTTAGCTATGAGACTCTAGCTGTCTATTCTTCAACCACCTCAGAGACCTGAGAAGAATAAATATATTTGCTTATATAGGAAGTGTAGGGCCTGCAGCTTCCAAAACTAAGAAATGACATACCAATGACTGCCTGGACAGTTCCAATTTTCTCTCCATATATTCCTGCATCAGTCTTCAGCCTTTGGGTCCTGTTTCTCTGACAGACATTTGTTGTAGAGCAGGGATTATGAAGGACTTACCTACCCTGTCTTGGCAGAGTTAGGCTGTCGACTTCCCTGCTACCAAGTTTTGTCGTTTTTGGACAGCAGTCTGTCTGCAGTTGGAGCAAGGGGTTTTTTCATGCCAAGAGATAGGCTTGCCACTAATTCAACCATCTCACACTGGAGATTCTTTGATGCTTATCTTCTACTTGGAGTAGAATAGGGGGTGCTGACAGGAGCTGATATGTCTCGATATCAAAAAAAAAAGAAAATCTTAATTTAAGATAACATATTTAAATGCCATATTCTGCAGATGTCTTGGGGTTTGTCTCTTAGCAACTTGATTACTGGGTAGTTTAGAGAATATCTGTGATAGACTGTCATAGTAGCTAACAAAGTGACATGTTTGCATGACTAGGAGTTTGTTTTACTTAACTATCCTAGACCATTTTAGATGGTTGGTATCAAGAGGCCAGAGCTTCACATTTTATTTTTAAGTATCTCTAGGTATGATACCATTAGGAAGCGTTACCTTTAATTTTGTATCAATATACAAGGATCTATTCAATTGTGGTTAAATATACTCTTAATTATGTATCAATATACAAAGATCAATGCCTATGTAGTCCAATACAATCTTAATATTACGTACATATACAAGGGTCAATACCATTGTGGCCAACTATAATCTTAATTTTGTATCAATATACAAAGATCAATACCGATGTAATCCAATACAATCTTATTTTTGCACAATAAACAATGGTCAATACCACTTTAGCCAAATATACTACTAATTTTGTATCAATATACAAAGGTATAAGGGCACATTCAATAATCTGCCCCTTCTTCTTGGACCTTCCTGTGCTATGTCTATGTCTCATTTTTCTCAAGCCTATGCAGTCCTATATAGGAGAGGAAGAAGGATACAGAAAAGGAAAAGTAGGAAGTCCCTGGGGCTAACCTCCAAAACCCATTAAACAGGACCATTTATCAGCTTGTAATCTCTTCCCCTAAATATCAGAGTTTGTCCATGGACAAATATATTTGGTAAGTGGGAAATGAATAATTTTGTGAGACAGTGATGTGGACTCCCATGTTTGCACTGTATCTCCTAATAAAGGTAAATTGTATTCTTAACCACTGGGACTGGTAAAAGGAATTTTATTTACAAAGAGGCTCTCCCATACACAATCACGTTAAAATGAAGTTGGGAGAGTAAACCCTAATCCAATATAACTGGAGCCTTCATAAGAAGAGCAAAATACACATGAAGATAGAAATGTCTGTTGTTTTGATTCATTCATTTTACTACAATATCTCTTTCAAATAGAAACAAATACATTCATTAATGTCAGCTTATTTCTACAGACAGGGACTTAAGACATTTGGCTATTGATCTGTGGTAAAGCACTTGTCTAATTTGTGTGAAATCCTAAAGTCAGTTCATAACCCTGCTCACAAAAGATCTGAATTTAAAAATGAATATTAAAGCATTATAATGTATTATAAGAATATGGATGCTTAAATACATATGAGCACTCACAGTCAGAAAGCACACAGATACTTATTTACTAGAAAATAATTTTCATGAACACTTAATAGCAGATTGAGTTAGAAAGGAACTTACAATGGTATCTGTGAACTTATTATAGGGAGAATTAATAATTAACCCTTTAGAGAATTCTATGTGTTAGTTTTGAATATTTCCCCTGTTTTAGAAATATTCCAAATTTCATTTTTAAATAGTAGTATTCCAGAGGTAATGGTTGTGCAATGTGTTTGGTCTTGAGGGTAGAGCTCCCTATCAAGGGTTAATTATCTCAATAGTTTGGCTATTATAAAAATTAGTTTGGTTCTGTCTCTTGGATGCACCATTCTTTCTTGCAGAAATTGATCATCTTCACCAGATGTAACTTCACCAGATACAACCCACTGACTTTTGTGAGTTGAATAAACATTTGTTTTTATAAATAAATAAATCTGTAAACTAAGAGACCATAGAAGCTAAATCCTAGATCAATAAAAGGAAATCTAAGAAGCAGTCTGATATACATTTTAGAACCATGGCAAGGTAAAATAATTTGAATTTATTCATAGCTTTAAAGATAAAATTGAAACTTAAACTAAAAGTGATATGCCCTATCAGGACTTTAAAAAACAATGCTTACATCCTTCCATGAGTATAGAGATTGTGGGATATCTCTCTGGTTCATTCAGGGAAAATCTTTGAGTTTATTCTTATGCAAATTGAGAAGGCAGACTCTGAGATGTAACAATTTGAGCACAAGAACAAAGCATTTTTTCTTTGTTTATGACCTACAGAAAGAAGACAAGCCAACTGATATCCCTAACACTTTTTTTTTCTCCAAAGACAGTGAATTGTGGAAGTACTTACTTGTTCCATGATGATTCAGAGCGGCAAGTATTAGATGTTTTCAGAGATTCAAACACAGAATCAGACCCCTACTTACCTTTGGACACACAAATGGTTTATGTTAGAAAGATGAAAAAGATGAATATACATACAGCAGCCTATGGGTAGCAGAGGTTAAGGAAAGGAAAAATTTTTAAAAAGTTATTAATAACAGCAAAAGAAAAGTCAGTTAACTCTACAAGACATGTTGCAACATTATAAAAATAATTTTATGGGAAATACTTAGAGAAAGATAACAGAGTTTTAGAAGGAATAAAAAGTCATGCAGGTGCCATATAGAGAGTAAGCATTAGAATGTGTTTTATTTCTCAACATTACTAGAAGAATTTAGAGATCAATAAAAAGTGCCATAGAAATTCTGAAAAGCTAATCATTTCTGAGATAGAATTTATAAGAAAATCTGAAATTTAGACTGTAGATGTTTCTCATGATATATTCATCTAGGTAGTTTCATTTATGTAGCTATTTAATTGCATTCTCTGCCAAATGTGAAAATTAAACTAAGCAAAACAGGTTATCTAGGAAACAGAATATTAAAAGCAAAACCAAACAGCAGAAAGCCCCAGATAGATGGATGAGAAAGATGCTCAGACTACAGTTATGCAGTGAGACTCAGTTAAGCAACATCGTGAACTTTTAAAGTGTCTGTATTATTAGCTTTTGATTTTTTAAAAGTTTTTCAAGACAAGGTCTCTCTGTGTATTCTTGACTGTCCTTGACTCACTATCTACACCAGGTTAACCTTGAAATCACAAAGATCAACCTCCTTCTGCTTCCAGATTACTGGGATTGCATGAGTGCACCACCACATCTGACATTATTAGTATTTTTAAGTGAAGTATAAATATCCAAACCCATGTACACCATTCCCTGTACCTGTCCTAATGCAGTCACCTTAAACTCATCTCTCATCTCTCTCATTGCTCTGGTAATATGTATATATATATATATATATATATATATATATATATATATATATATATATATATCCATTTATGTAGCTTGATTTTCTCAGTTTTAGTCAACTTCTACTAGTTTTCCCGGGTACGACATGAAGATTTAGCCCTGTATATACTCTTTTAAACATCATCTTATTGGACTTACAATTGATATTCTTTGTCCCAAGTCAAATTTAGTCACCATTATCAATAAACCAACTCAAAAGGAAAATGTAAGAGTGAAAAACAGGGAGAAAAAGGAGATTTAGAAATCTAGTAACACCTTAAGTTTATCTTTGGGTTTCTGATCTGGAGATAGTGTTTAAAGAAAGCAATAGACACAGATTCCTCAGCAGTCAAATGATTGTGTGGTATTTGGCTCATTAGTCTATCAACCCTGTTCATCTCCTGTAAATTCAGTCTCTTATCCTTGGTCAAATGATGAGTTACAAAATCTTTCCATATAATGTAATCTCCTCTCCTAGGCTTTTCTTATCCCAGTAGGAGTTCTTTTCCTAAATCATTTTCTATCACAACTTGCATTAACAACCTAAGAACATCTTAGACCTTAAAACATTTTCTTAAATCCTAAAGAATTTAAGCTTAATTGTGAGACTATAGCTATCCAGTTTTCAATACCATCAGAGACTTGGGAAGGAAAAATTGTTACTTGAGTATGCAAGAAGTGCAGAGCATTCAGCTTCCAACAATATAGAGATGACAGAGGTAGTTGACTGACTAGACAGTCCTCCAAAATTTCTCTAAAACTTTGAAGTATCAATATTCAACCTTATGGCATAATACATATGACAAACTTTTTGTGAATTCGGAATTGTAAAGGGCTTTCCTAAGTTGTTCTTGTAAAGCCTGGCAGTTGACTTCTCTGTATTTCATTTTTTTTGGTCCAGTTTGAATAACATGCTGTCAGCAGTTGAAGGAAGGGCAGTTTCTTTCCATTGGCTAGCATGCCACTTTTGAAGCACACTCCATAAGGAGATTCTTCAAAGGTCATCATCTTCTTTGAAGTAAGATGGGGTGCTGCCAGGAGCTGATATGTCTCATTATCTAAAAAGCCTTAAATTAATAAAACATCATTAAATGTCATATTCTGTAACTCTCTGGATTTTTTGAAGACCATCTATCTATAATATATTTGAATAGGTAAACATTAAACATTGTTTGTTTCTAGGTATCTACTATCTGTTCAATCTAGGAAACATATTTCTGTAGGAAACTAGACTATTATCTGACATGACTGTGAGTTTGATTGACAATTATTAACTTTCACTTCGAAATTATCCTAAACAGTTTATAATATGACCTCTTAAAGGGCTATAACTTAACATTGCATTTTTAAGATGTACATAAATGCAATACTATTAAAAGAGTTAATACACACTATGTTATAATCAAAGTAAAACCTTAATTGTTTTGTCAACGTATAAAGATCTATATCAATCTAGTGAAATGTAACTTCAATTCTGTATCAATATACAAAGATCTATACCAATGTAAGAATTTTGGCTTAATAATTCTTTATAGTTTAAAAGTAGATTAAATAATCTACTGTATTATCCCTATATCATTCCTATATTTTCGTTTTTCAGCCTTTCTTCCCCTACCTAAGAAAAAAGGAAGCATAGAGAAAAGAAAAATAAATAGAAAAGCCCTGAGTCTACCCTCCTATATCTAGCTTCCTCCCTGATCATGATCGTTTAATAACTTGCAACCAACCCTATTAAATTAGAACAAATATAGTCCCCAAATGACAAAAAAAAACCCCACCCACTCCATATTTTGGCAATGGTACATTGTTCTCTTAAAATTTCTACCTGCTTATATTGGGCACAGTTTCTTTTGAAGGCCCAAAGGATATTGGAAAATAGTTAAGTCTTAAGAAAGCTAGCTGTAACATTTTCTGTCCAGTCTCTAAGCGTTGAGAATTGCAGACTTGAATGAAGTCCTGACTGGAATAGTTTGAAAATCTAGATCAATTAGGGTGAGTAATTTTCTTGAATCTATCCTAGAAGCACATTTTGATGAAACAACAACTAAGGAAGTCTGAGGCTGTACCAAGCTGGATGCTGGAATAAATATGTCTCAACATCTCAGCATCCTGGAGGGTGAATCTTGTCAAGGCTGTTTCCATTCCATTGTTGTTTGGTCCTTTAGTTCTGTAAACATATAAACTCTCACAAGTAATATACATATCTTCAATAACATATATATGGAATATGTAGTGTGGACATCAGTAAAAGATGATTCTCTGCTCTTTATATAAGCAGGTGAAGGGCAACTATCTTTCTTTGTGTTAGTTTGAACTGTATAACAAAAGTGATATAATACAATATAAACAGTACTGCATATATATATATATACATATATATTATATGGGCATATATTTATACAGTTTGGTTTATATTATATATGTATATATATTATATTATATGGGCATATATTTATAGCTATCATCTCAAAAATATGTAATCTCACAGTCATCTTTTCCAGAATTGAAGACAGAAGTGTACTATTTTTGAACCCACAGGGGGGAGGTCCCCAAAGTCCCAACGCCCACAGACCACCAGAGACCCAGATTCGTTACAATATACAAGAGGTTTATTTAAGCTGACGCACCGGGGTTCAACTGCCTCCATGGAGGAGTGTACCCCCAAAACCAGTTTTCAGGCAGTTTTTAAGCACACAAGCTGCAAACGGGTGGGTGCATAAAGAAGTAACTTTTAGCCTGCTAGGTGATAGCCGCAGATAGGGATAAGGGAACAAAGGGGAGTGAGCATAAGGGATCAAAGGGGATGTTAGGTGATGACACAGGTGGGGATTAGTGAGTGATGATAAGGGATCAAAGGGGAGTAGGAGCAATCCAGTCAGCTATGTAAATTTAGATATTCCCAAGGACTGAGTTCTGTGGAATGTCTCCATGGGTCATGAGGTCAGGTTCTCCTGAAAGGAGGAAAAGGCCTTCCTAGGGAAGTGGTATTTATTATTTTTTTACAGCCTTACAATATAGTTCCAAATATTCATAAATAATGTGATGTAACAACATATGTACCTATCTTAATTCTCTAAACTCTACAAAATGAAACATATAATCTTTTCTTTTCTTTTCTTTCTTTCTTTCTTCTTTTTTTTAGATTTTCCAAGACAGGGTTTCTCTATATAACAGGCCTAGCTGTCCTGGACTCACTTTGTAGACCAGGCTAGCCTCGAACTCACAGAGATCTGCCTGCCTCTGCCTCCCATACCTGGCTTCACATAATCAATTGTATGACATTGCTCTAAGGTAGATCATTAAGTAGAATCTGTATTCTTAACTCAAAATATTGCATACCTATTGGTTACCATTCTAAGTCCTCAAGCCTTTGTCAATTTTTCTTACCTGGAGCTACCTTAGTTGATATTTTGGAATTTCCAGATTGGATTTTTCTGAAGGTTCCTTATTCTAATCTAAAGAATATTCTAACCTCATTTCTTTGGCATCTAATTATAATGTAGCATCTAATTTCTCGACCTCTTGTTCTCCAAGTCTAACTTATTTAAATCTCTCATTAATATTCTGACAAGCAAAAAAAAAAAATTATATGGGATCCAGATGCATTGTCTCACTTTGTTTCTCTTCATTTTTAACATAGAAAACATGTTCCTTTTTAAATCTCAAAACCTATTCTTAATAGATGTTTTCCTTCACTTTATTATAATCAAACTAAATATTTTAATATGATTTTTGTAAATTTAGTTTCTTTTCTCTTTTATTATTTTCAAACTAAATTATTTACCAATCACAAGGCTGAAGCCCTTTAGTGGAAACCCACTGCAACTCCAGTAAAATGTTCCCTTACAGGCTCCTCAGGCCAGCATGTGTCCATAGCAGCTAATGACCCTGGCTATCAGGCTGCCTTTTCTGATTTTGGCTGGAGCTGTTGCTTGACTTCTGACTTCTCTTTTTTTTAATTTATTTTTTATTTCTTCAAGTTACATCTCAATCACAATCCCCTCCCTATTCCCCACTCCAGTCCCACCTCCCACCCTCTTCCCGCTCAACCCCCCATCCTCTTCCTTTTTTTAAGTTTAAGGTATATCTTTTTCCACTCAACAGCTCCCCCTTTCAGTCCAACAAATGGTTCTTTCTCTTATAGCAATAAATACAATACAAAACAACAGAAATAAATACGGCACAATTATGAGAGGTATATGGCTTAGCATACCTTCCCAATGTCCAGTACATATGTATTTGGCACCTGACTTTAACATTCTACTATCTAACCATCTCCATGAGTTTAAAGTTCTATATCTAACTCAGCATTCATATTAACTTGCATCACAATTTTAAAAACATCTTCTTAGATCCAGAACACACTATTGATTCCTAAACAACTCAAAATTTAACTATGAGACTCTAGCTATCTATTATTCAACCACCTCAGAGACCTGAGAGAGATAAATATATCTGGTTATATAGAAAGTGCAGGGCCAGCAGCTTCCAAAACTAAGAAATGACATACCAGTGGCTGCCTAGACAGTTCCCCTTTTCTCTCCAAACATTGCAGCATCAATCTTCAGTCATTTGGCCCCATTTCTCTGACAGACATTGATTGTAGAGCAGGGGTTATGAAGGACTTACCTACCCTGTCTTGGCAGAGCTAGGCTGTCGACTTACCTGCTTCCAGGTTTTGTCCTTTTTGGACAGCATTCTGTCTACAGTTGGAGCAAGGGGCTTTTCCTACCAAGAGATAGGCTTGCGACAAATTCAAGGCTCCAATTCCCGTCATGGCTAAGCAAGGTCTGCTGCCCAAAGAGACAGACAAGGAGAGAAACCCTGTTGCCCTAAAAGTGTCTTATCTCTTTTAGTTTGAGCTGTTTAGCAAAACAACTAAAGTTCTAGTTTTTGGAATGAAGAGGCACAGGATGCAGAGAGACAGGAACAGAGAAAAAGGGGCCCAGTCGGTAAGTAGTGTTGGCCTCCTGGGGGCCATGCCTAGTGTGGTGGATCCCTTCAGTCTGCCATGATTCCTCGTGGTGGCTAGCAGTGAGAGAAGGGCTTGCCAGAGCAAGCATTGGCGGGTTCTCAAATAAAAGGCAGCCTTTAGCCTTTTGTGAAAGTAAATAGGGACAATGATGACCAACTTTATTCAATATATCATGGAAAATATATAGCTTTGGGGAAGTAGGAGATTTTAAAAGGGGTGTTATGTATTGTTCAATTCTCATGCTCTATTTGCATGAGGAATGCAAGACTGTCCACAGTAGCCAGAACATAGGTTGTTCATATGCCTGAGGGCTTGCAAGAAACCAGGAAGATATCATTGTCACTAGCCTGTGAACATCCTTTGGGGATAGGATCTTGCTCAAATCTTGACCTGGTGGCTAGCTTCCATGGGCCATTGTTTATGACATTACCTGCATGGCACATAGAAAATTCACAAATGCCCAACACTATTCAAAACCCAAATCAGAAACAGATATTACATACATTCTTATTTTGGCTTATTAGTTTTTAACTGTACGGTGAAATTCAAATAATTGGCTCATTTTTGGTTGAACAAGAGTTTGCATACTCACATCCTTCTTACTGAAGTGTCCATTATGTTATCATGTATTATATCATTCAACTGAATGCCCTTTGTGGTCCTCCTTTGAGGTTTTATCCATAAAATTTTTACCATTTTTCAAAACTGATATGCATATCCAATCAGACAAAATAGGTTTAACTGAGGGGCATAGAGAGAATATAGTCAAATTCCATCTTTGATTATTTAGTCTCCCTGTCTTTCATATTTATGAGATATTTTCATATACAGGCTTTCTCTACATGGTATATATCAGCATTACATTTTATCTTGAATGTTGTTTTACTAATTCAGTTACTCAGTTGATGTATTTCAGTGTAGAAAGAGTAGCTGCCAGGGAATTGGTATATACTAGTTCAGATTTCTGGAAAATTTAGCACTAAAATTAGTCATAATGAATTTAGTACTGTTTAAGATCTAGATAATAAGTTTGGGCATATTTACAAACTAGTTTCATTAGTGAAAGATGTTTAATTTTCTGAGAGGTTGTGGCAGGGAATCAATTTAATGTCTATACTAAAACATCAAAAGTTCCATTAATTTACTCACTCACTCACATGGTAGTTAAATTTATCATACATTGACTGCAGCAGTGATTGATAACACTATTTTTCTTCAGTTACATCCCCTTTTTAACTTTCGCTAAAGATCAGCATCACCTTTCCAGTATTATTAAAGACAGTAATCTAATTAACATGATCAGCTGACTGATCATGTTAATTAGATTGGTGAACTATAAGAAATGTCCTCAGTTTTATTACAATAATCTCAGTTTGACAGTTTGGGACTTTAATTAATTAATTTGTAGTGCAAGTAGATGAGGGTATCTTTTCTCTCAAAGTAAAAAGAACTAATGGAAAACTGAATTGATGATGGAATAAGTTGTTCTCACCCATTGACATCTTGAGCTACCAGTCTAGGAAGTTATAAATGCAATGTTACATGACTGGAAAGCAAAATCAAAAGACTAAGTAAGTATTTAAGTACTTTGACTTCTACTATGCCATGTATTTTAGGAAAATAAGGAGAAAAAAATCTAATAGCTGTACTTTACAAAGTAAAAGAACTATTTTCCATTCCTTTTGATTGCTATGGACTGTTACATTCCTGAAATTAAAACAAGAGAGGAAGGAGGAAGGAGAGGAGTAGGGAAGAGAGAGATGAGTTCCTCACACTTTTCTATTGTTTCATGTTCTCAGGGAAGGTTGGTGGGAAACTGAAATAACCATTTTAATGATCTCAAAGTTGATATGATTTCAAAGTATAGGAAAAGATCAGACACTTACCCTAAGTTGGAATAGCAATGACATGGTGCAATACCAGGGAATTCAGCAAAGATCCTAAAGAATGTAATCCTCTGATTGAAGGCAGTTGCTGTGTTTAGAAGTCATTAGGTGGTACTAAAACCATCTGGCCAGGTCCAAGATGGCATGGTCCATTAAGCATGGTATCTGAATAGTGAGTGAATGAGATTAGTTACTGTGAGGTCCCACAGGCAACAGTGAAATACAGATGGTGCTTGAATTTCTGCCATAAACACTGTGACTGGTCACCCATGAAACAGGAAATACAAGTCCCAGGAAATCACCCTGAGATCAGCCAGATCCATCACATGTCTGGAGAAAAGCACCAGCCAGAGCAGATCCAGGCCACAAGGAGATCCACTCCATACCTGCAGCCACAGATCAGAGGCCCCACCTGTCTCCCTAGATCCAGTCTTCATGCGGACATGTACACCAAAGTGGGAAAAACAGCCAGACCACAAAAGCAAATGTAAGTGAGATTTTCTTTCCTAAGTTCCTAACATGGTGGCGTAGTGTGACCATTAGGTGAGTGGCAGAAACCACACCAAGCCACAGAAAAGGATTCAGGAACCAAAACTGATTGCAAACAGAGTCTGCAACAGTGTGTTCCCAACAAATATTGTGGCAGATCACTCACCTGGGCACCCAAGCTTTTGAGGCAGTCAACAACAGGCTTGCCAACACTGGCACTGGTCTTGGTTGGAGCTCCCTGACTGTACAGTCAGCCTAGCTTCTGAACCAGAATTCCTGTGTCAGTGAGGGGAGAACACAGGCCCAAGTGGTGCACAGGTCCAGCCTCTGGATCATAGCTTGTCCTGCCTTCCTGAGGAGACCCACTAGTAATCAGGTTGTCACAGGATAGCCCCTTCACCACTCGTATCCCCTGTACAACCGTTTAATTGGGTCACAACCAGTTGAGGAGAGCAACAGTCACTCTCTGAAAGCCATTTTATTACAGGAACCTACCTATCATCCAGAGGTGGACACCAGGATCTCAGTATCATGCAGCCCCTAGAACAGAGGATTTTCCTGAGCACCAAGGACAACTGGCATTAGAAAGAGCCAGACACCAGGGTCAACCAGATGACTAAAGCCAGTGCAATAACACAATAAAAAAAGCAACAACAACAAAAATTAAAGCTATATGCTCTCTACAGAACCTAGCTATAATGCTACAGAAAAGCCTGAAAATCCTAACACAACTGAAAAAAGAAAACTGACTTTAATCCTATGCTTATATTATTAATAGAAGGCTTAAGGGAGGAAAGCAAATACATCAGAGAACAACAAAATACTGCAAAAGAAGTGATGGAAATTAAAAAAGCTATTAAAGGAATGGAAGACCTGAAAAAGAAAGTTGAAGCAATAAGGAAAGCACAAGCTGAGACATCCTTGGAACTGGAAAACCTTAGGAAAAGAAAAGGACAGACACAAGCATCACCAACAGAATACAAGAGATGGGAATAAAGAATCTCAGGTACAGAAGACAAAATTGAAGAAATTGATACATCTGTCAAAGAAAATGTAAAATCCAAAAATATACTGACACAAAACATGTAGAAAAAGGTTAATTAAGTTATTTAACCAGTAATTAGGTTATATTTAATTGGTTCAGCAGCTGTTAATCCTTAACCCTCCATTATAAATGAGCACACAAACATCACATGGATTTTAACAAGCTTTGACCTGGATTGTGCAATCCTAGCCCATTTAAGCTAGCTCTTAATTCTATTTTTTTAATAATTTATTTTTTATTTCTTCAAGTTACATCTCAATCACAATCCCCTCCCTGCTCCCCCCTCCAGTCCCACCCTTCCACCCTCCTCCCCCTCAACCCCCCATCCTCTTCTCTTCTTTTTTTTTTTTTTTTTTTGTTTAAGGTATTTCTTTTGTCCCCCCAACAGCTCTCCCTTTCAGTCCAAAAAATGGTTCTTTTTCTTATAACTATAAATACAATACAAAACAACAGAAATAAATAGGCCACAATTATAAGAGTTATATGGCTTAGCATACATTCCCAATGTCCAGTCCATATGTATTTGGCACCTGACTTTAACATTCTACTATCTAACCATCTCCATGTGTTTAAAGTTCTATATCTAACTCAGCTTTCATACTAACTTGCCTCATAATTTTAAAAATATCTTCTTAGATCCAGAACGCCCTCTGGATAATATAATACAAATCTTATATTTAGATAAGCAATATTTGCTTATGTAAATATAAGAGAGAGATAGGGCATCTTCAAAAACCTCAAGAGATCTGTAGAATATGGCATTCAAAGATGTTTTCTTAACTTAAGATTTTTTTATATCGAGACATGTCAGCTCCTAGCAGCACACCCTATTCTACTCCAAGTAGAAGATGAGCATCGAAGAATCTCTAGTGGGAGTTGATTGAATTGGTGGTAAGAAAAACCCCTTGCTTCAACTGTAGACAGACTTCTGTCCACAAAGGACAAAACTTGGAAGCAGATAAGTCAACAGCCTAGCTCTGCCAAGACAGGGTAGGTAAGTCCTTCATAACTCCTGCTCTACAATCAATGTCTGTCAGAGAAATGGGGCCAAATGGCTGAAGATTGATGCTGTAATGTATGGAGAGAAAATGGGAACTGTCCAGGCAGCCACTGGTATGTCATTTTTTAGTTTTGGAAGCTGCAGGCCCTGCACTTCCTATATAATCAGATATATTTATCCCTCTCAGGTCTCTGAGGTGGTTGAAGAATAGATAGCTAGAGTCTCATAGTTAAATTTTGAGTTGCTTAATTCTATTTTTTAAATATGACCCCCATATATAAGTACATCCTGTTGGGCTGCTATTCTCCACATTATGGCAATGTTCCAGGCCATGTAAAATGATCTGTTTAATCTAACCCATGGCATATGTCTACCTTCTTCTTGCTCCTGGCTTCTTCTTTGAAGCTTTTTCTTCCCAAGATAATCTCTGTTTCAAAAGCCTGCACACCTGAGTTCTGCCTAACTCTGTCTTTGCTCAATGTCCATGCCTCAGCCTTTATTTAACCAACTAGAGACAATATAAGCAACAGACAGCAAACAAGGCCATTAATTACCGTTTAGAATGCTTAACATCAACCCATCAATTCTCTCCTTTTGTCTAATAAAAAGGCTAAATTTTTTAACTCATATAGTAAAAGTTACATATATAATGTTTAGCCTATTTTTATCAGGAAAACTTGAAGAAAAAATCATCTATCATGGTATGTCTAAAGTTCTGAACTTCAATTTTTTTATCGTGTCCTATATTTATAAACCTAAAAATTATATTTAGACGTGAAAATCAAAAATCCTAAACAACTAAATTCAATTGAGGTTTTATAACTATTATGCGTTCAACCTCATCAAAGATATAAGAAGGGTTAAAGTTATTATTTAAGTGAGTAGGAAGCATAGTAGGGAAGATGCCAGAATGGAAAAAATGACAATTTCCTGCCTAGACAGACCCAAATGTCTCTTGTTACCATTGGAACATCATCTTTAGCCTTCTGGTCAAGCATTTCTCACAGACTAAATTGTACAACAGGAAATAAAAAAATTTGTCCACTCTGTCTCTGCAGAATTAGGTCATCGACTTACCTGCATTTAAGCTCTGGTCCATCTTTGGACTGTATATAGTCTGTTGAGAGAGCAGTGGTGTTTTTTTTCCAGTAGGAACTATCTCCTGATGGAGATATTTCTGATGTTCATCATCTTCTTCCAAGTTAAATGGGAGCCGTCAGGAGCTGACTGTATTAAGTCAAACAATTCTTAAAATAATAAAAATATCTTTAAATGCCATTTTCTGTATGCCACTGAGGGTTTGAAGACATCTATCGATTTATTTATAAATTTATTTATCTATCTTTGAATAAGCAAAGTGTATATTTTAACCATTTATTATATGTTTAACCTAGTAACCCTATTTTGTGATAAATTAAGACTAGTATTTGACATGGCCAGGAGCTTGACTGGCCAGCAATCAACCTGTGTTACCCAGACTCCTAAATAGATTGCAATAGCAACCAATAAAAGGATTAGAAGTAAACCTGTACTTTTAAATGAGTTGTATACTCACAATACCTTATATAAGAGTTGATATATACATATTATGTGTTAAAATACAAAATTCTATAAAAGTGAATCAAAATTAATCTTATTTTATCAATATACAAAATTCTATACAATGTATCAAAAGATAACCTTATTTTAAGAATAACAATGGTTTTAATTTTCAGAACAGATTCAATAATCTACACTTATATCTTATCATTTCTATATTATGTACCCATATTCCTCCTTTTTTCTTCTTAAATATTTTCCTCTATATAAGAGAGAAAGAAAGTCTAACTTTTTATACCTTGCTTAACAAGATCATTTAACAATTTGTAACCAGTTCCCCTAATCAACATTTATCACATATCAGATGACTAAAGAATCATCCACCCAACTTTTTGGGAATGAGGCGTTGGCCTCTTAAAATTGTTTCCTGCTGAATTGGAATATAGAAACCCTATTTGGGGGCCCAAATAAAATAGAAAAATGATTAAGCAAGTTTATAGTAATATTTGTTGTCCAGTCTCTATGTGTTCAGCAATTTGAATGTCCTGAGCAATTTGTAATCCTAAATTGAATTTTGGATGGGAAAGTTCAGGGCTTTATTGAAGTCCTGGCTGGAACAGTGTGTAAGGCTGGACCATCGGGCTTGTCTTCTCTTCTTTGGTGTTTGATCCCTTTGTTCTGAAAATGTATAATTTTTCACAAGTAACATCTCTCTCTCTCTCTCTCTCTCTCTCACTCTTTCCTTTTGAGACAGGATTTCTCTGTGTATCCTTGTCCTGGATTCACTTTGTAGACAGGCTGACCTTGGTGAAGGTCAGGGATCCACCTCTCTTTGTCTCACAAGTGTTGGGATTAAAGGTATGAACCATCACACCCAGAAATTAGCATATCTCCTTTAGGGAAAAGTTTTCTCTTGAAACCAGTTCTCCTGTGGGAGTGCCACATCTAAGGGAACTGGCTTGTGACCCCTTTTTCTTTACATCTTCAGAAATATCTTATATTTTAGCATTACCAAAGGACAAAAATATCCTTTCTACTTTCTGCCAATATAGGGAAATCAAAGACATCTAAGCAATAATCAAGCAAATAAGCAAGAACATTCCAAAAACTGTGGTCTAGCTGTGCTATTCCATATTGTAATTAAAGCTCTGTTCTTATTCTGTGGTATCTAAACTTGGTTGTGTATCCTTGGTAGATCTTTTCCAGATATTGTTGACAAACACCTAGTAGCTGT
>CAJQZJ010029956.1:0-12237 GCA_907164525.1 Lophiomys imhausi | reverse complement strand
CTGTTACTCCAGTTCTAGAAGATCTGACCCCTCTTCTGACCTCTGCTGACAGTAGCCACACAGAGGCAAAATCATAGCATAAGAACCAAGATTGTGGTTTTCACTTTGTTTTTGATAAAAAATGAATCTGGATGTTTGAAGCGATACCAGAGTTATCTCAGGAGACCCACAATTAGCAGTATAGAGAGAGTCATTAAAGTCTCATTTAACAGCAAGCCACCACCCTTCCCATTTTTGTTTGTCTACCTGTGTATTCACATAGAGAACTTCCTTGGACAAAAAACAGGTTGCCCATTGAGTTTCAAAATGGAAAGAGAGAGCAAAGAAGGGGGAAGGAGATAGAATGAAGGAAACGAAGAAGGAAGGAGAGGATACCATAGACTCTTAAGGTCTGATTCTGCTCTTGTTCATACAAGTGACACATGTTCTCGGTATTTTGCCTTGTCTATTTATAGAAAACACAATTGAAAGCCAGGTTTGTCATCTTAGATCTCTGCTTTCCTACCTTCTTTTGTTGGGCAAATTGGTAACTTATCTGAATTTCTACTTCCGTGTTTATAAAACTCTGTTGATCATTTCAGTGGCAGTGTGATGAGCCTGAGCAGAGGAGTGAATGGGTTTGAAAACTGAAATGTTGAGGGAATGTCCTATTTCCCCATGCTTGCTTTCTTCTTCTTTTTTTTTTTTAAGACAGGGTTTCTCTGGGTAACAACATAGGTTATCCTGGACATGCTTTGTAGACCAGGTTGACCTGTAACTCAAAGAGGCGCCTATCTCAGCCTCCTGAGTGTGGGAATGAAAGGTGTGTGCCACCACACCTGGCTCTTTCTTAATTTTTAATTTTTTTTATATATGGGTGCTTTGCATGCACAGTGCATATGTATGTCCATATCCCATGTGCACAAAATGCCCATGGAGGCTGGAAGAGGGTGTCACATCCTTTGGAACTTGAGTTACAGACAGTTGTGAGCCACTGTGAGGGTGCTGGGAATCAACCCCAGGAACCCAGGTCCTCTGCAAGAACATGTGCTCAAAACTGCTGAGCCAGCTCTCCAGTCTCCCTTCATGCTTTCATTCTAACTTTTGCAACTTGGCTGAAGAACAAACATTTCCTGTGAGCAACATAACCATTTCTCATGACTACAGCATTATTATTGTAGGAGGAAAAGTATACTTAATGCCTTTTCCCCCTTCACATTTTCCCAGTCTCATGAACCAAGACATCAAGAACAAACTTATCACCCCTCCATTTTACACGGTGACTTAATTGTAGTTCAAGAACCAGAGTATTAGGGCAGAAGCTCCGGCTCCAGCAGCCCCAGGAGGCTTAGCTCAGCCATCCTTCCAGAGACACTTCAGCATCCTTCCTGCTCAGAGATAAGAATAGCGAAAAGTAGAGAAAGACTTCATCAGTTCACATTAGGAAGAGGAAGTGATAAAGGGTCCAAGGGCCTCCAGTTTCTTCTTCTTATTACTTATGTGAGTTTTAGTTTTAACTAAGGGATGAATTGGGGGACTAGGGACATGGCTCAGCAGTTAGGAGCACTGGTGGCCCTTTCAGAGGACCAGGGTCTGATTGCAAACACACGATCACTAACATTCTGTAACTCCAGCTCCAGAGGATCTGATGCCCTCTCCTGGTCTCCAAATATACATGGTAATGGTGCACACACATATGCATGCAGGCAAAATACACATACATATAAAATGAAAATAAATCTTTTCTTTGTTTGTTTTTCGAGACAGGGTTTCTCTGTGTAGCCTTGACTGTCCTGGAAATCACTCTGTAGACCAGGCTGGCCTTGAACTCACAGAGTTCCACCTGCCTCTGCCTCCCGAGTACTGGGAATGAAGGCATGCACCACCATACCCCGCTGGAAAATAAATCCTAAAGAAAACCCTTTGCAGGTAGGCAGAGAAAGCAAGCAAACAGTCCTTGTCAAGGCCTTCCCTGTCCATCAGTTCCTTAGCCAGGGTACTGCAAGGTGGTCTCATAAATTGTTAATCACGGTGGTTTAAGTAGGGCCTAACCTGGATTCTCCAAGATCTGTCTCCCATCACAGACAATTGTTCTAACCTTGGAGCGGGCCTGTCCTGCATGGAAGGCCTTGTGGTTCTTGGAATCCAAGGTGACTGAAGGTTTAGGTGTTTTCAGCCTTAAGATAAAGTAGACTGGCAATCGTTATTAATAGATATGTCTGTGCACTTAGGCCTGAAGTAAAAAAGACAAATATGAAACACAGGCAGAGGTGGCAGACTTCTACCTTGTTTTAGACACCTTCCAGGACCAAAAGAGCAAGGGTTTCAGTTTGATTAAAGGAGAAACAGCTCCTGAGTGCCTGACATACCTTTCTGTATGTCCTAAACAATATGAAGCATATGCTTCCAACAGGCTAACCTGCCACACTTTTAGATGTATGTATGTATATATGTATGTACGTATGTACGTATGTATGTATGAATGTGTGTGTGTGTGTGTGTGTATGTATGTATGTTTTTGGAGACAGGGTCTCTCTGTGTAGCCTTGATTGTTCTGGAACTTGCTCTGTAGACCCGACTAGCCTCAAACTCAGAGATCTATCTGCCTCTGCCTCCAGGCTGCTGGTATGAAAGGTGTGCACCACCACCCAACAAGAATTTGTTTCATTACATCTCCTCCTAACATTTTTTTTCCTGTTTTCATGGAGCATTGAAACAAGGTTTTATCTTACTTGTTTTTTAGGACAGTGGACCTATCAGCAAGGAACACTGGATGAAATGGAGGAATTTTACACATTTCAACGATACCCCATATCTTTAACTCAGGACCTTCAGGACCGACAGAAACAGTTTGAAAAGTGTGGCTTGTGGGTTGTGAAGGTATCGTAATCAAAGTAGGCTCTGTTCACCTTGCTGGTAACTGGTTCTGTAGCCAAAATAACAATCACTTGTCAGGGACCCTGGGCCACCTGCTCAGTGACCTGGAGTCTGGAGTAAGACTGGGTGGGAACACAGGACTGAAGGTAGAAATGACGTCAAGACACCCCGAGCCACAGAGTCAAGGTTTATGAGCAGCTGGTCTACCTTCAGTGCCCACAACAGTGGGAAGCACAGCAGTGTTCAGCCTGCTGTGTTACCTCTGTTTACCTTTCATCTCACTAAACTCTGGGACACATACTATGTCTGTATTGTTCAGGTCATTTCAGTACCAGTGACTGGCACAAACTGATTACACAGTGGGTTTGTGTGTGTACCAGGATATGCATGCCTGGTGTGTGCATGGTGTTGAAATAAGAGGCTTCTCCAATGAAAGTGTCTCAGCACAGTAAGACTTCACATCAGCAGGGTATGCTACTCAGAAAGCAGAAGAGCCAGAAAGCAGGGTGGGAAGTCCACTTGGCTTACATTCTAACACAGGTGGTCACATGTCCTCTCCCCATTGACTAGGATGTGACCTCACATAGCTCTTACTTGGCTAGCTTTAAAAGAAACAGTGAAAAGGAAAGGGATGGGGGAATTGTCAATGTCTGAATTACTTAAACCCTGAGAATGTTACCTGGCCTTTGGAAATAAGTTTTATGGGGTAGGGTAAGATTAAAATATTTGCATAAAAGTCTTACTAGGTAGAGGAGATAGAAAGGTTTGTAGTCTTTCTCACAAAAGATTGACAGAAGAGACTAATACTTAATCTTTCTATCATGTGGTGGTCAGGGAACCTTGGCTATTGTCCTTCATTAGGACACTCATCTTCCACAGTTCACCTTGTTTTTTGGAGCCAAGGTTTGTGGTGGTTTGAATGAGAATGGCCCCATAGGCTCTTATGTTTGAACACTTGGTCCCCAGTTAGTGGAACTGTTTTGGAAGGGTCAGGAGGTGTGGCCTTACTGGAGGAGGTGTGTCACTGGGGGTAGGCTTTGAGGTTTCAAAAGCCAGGTCAGGCAGAGTGTCTTGCTCTCTCTGCTTGCCGCCTATGGACTGGGATGTAAAGTTGTCAGTTACAGTTGTAGCACATGCCTGTTTGTATCCTATCATGATAATCATGAACTAGCCCCTAAAACTGTAAGCAAGCTCCTGTTAAAAGCTTTCCTTTATAAGAGTTGCCTTGGTCATGGTGTCTTTTACAACAAAAGAATAGTAACCAAGACAGGGTCTTTCACTTTTACTTGGGGCTTACTAGGTTGGCCAACCTGGGAGCCCCAGAGGCCTGTCTCCTCCCCACTGCTGGGATTGCAAGCACATGCCACAATGCTTGGCTTTTTAAAATACAGTTCTGGGGATTGAACTCAGGTCCTTATGCTTTCAAGGCAAGCACTGTACCAACTAACTGAGCCATCTCCCAAGCCTGTGAATTTTTATTACTTTCTTTTGAGACATGTAGCCCAGGTTAGCTTTATACCATGTGGCTGAGATTGCCCTTGATCTCATTCTGATCCTCCTGTCTCCACTTCTGGGATTATAGGTACACAACTGACTTTATTAAATGTATTTATTGAAAAAGGGGTAGCGGGCTGGAGAGATGGCTCAGCAGTTAAGAGCACTGGGTGCTCTTCCAAAGGAGCAGGGTTCAAATCCCAGCACCCACATGGCAGTTTACAGCTGTCTGTAATTGCTGGGTTTGGTGGTGTCCGCCCTTAATCCCAGCACTCGGGAGGCAGAGGCAGGCGGATCTCTGGGAGTTCAAGGTTAGCCTGGTCTACAGAGTGAGTCCAGGAGAGCTAGGGCTACACAGAGAAACCTTGTCTTGAAAAGCCAAAAAGAAAAAAGAAAAATAAAAAGAGGTAGAGTTGAAGAGAGAGAAGCAACATTAGGAGAGAAGTAAAAGCAACCTTCCTGTACTCCATCACATAGCACATGTATTTCCAAGTCAGGCACTTGAGTTCTTTCTTTTCTTTGTTTCTAGGTGGAGCAGATAGACAATAAGGTGCTCCAGGCAGCCTTCCAAGAGAAGAAGAAAATGATGGAAGGGAGACCGCCTAGAGGATCTGGGAGCCAGAGGTTGTTTCAGCAGGTCCCACATCAGTTCTGCAGTGCGGTGTGCAGAGTAGGATTTCACAGACTGTACTCGATGCCCTGTGGTAGGTATCCTCACCCCGGGTCACCTCATCCTCAGGGCTGCCTACATGGGCGTGGGCAAGCAGACATCGGTGTATGGTTGTGGGGAAGGGATCCTTTGCTCCTAGGCTTCACAGGTGACGTCTTTTGGAAATGGTTCCCATTTTATCTTTTCTGTCTTTTGTTGGTGGGCGTTACTTTGATGGAAGTGTGAACAGCAGGATCTATGTATGGTCCAGGCTTTAATCTCATTCCTGTTTCTGTGTTCTAGCTACTCTAACTGCAGAGAGTAACTTGGTATGCCACTGCTTTGCTTTTCTCATTTCAACAAAATTATCAATACCAACCCCTCATTCCTTAGGTACAAAGACATTTTCTTAAATTTAAGAAGCTTGTGTTTTGTAACACCCCCCACCCCGCACTTTTTTTTTTTTTAAGACAGAGTGTATGTAGTCCTGGCTGGCTTGCAACTCACAGACCACCGCCTGCCTCTGCCTCCCCTCCCTAGTAACTGGGATTATTAAAGGCATGTACCACCATGCCTAGCCCTGTCATTCTTTAGCTCCTCTGAATGAATCAAGTCTAATCTGGCAGGGGAAGAGCCCCCTCTTACTCATTAGCTAATGGCATGAAAAGGATTGGGACAATCTTAGTGGTGGCTCCCATTTTGAAAGAGGAGAGGAACAGCACAGAACAGTCGCTTGCTGGACAGGAACAGGGATCATTGCTCAGTCAGGAAAAATTCTTCCTTGTCATTCCCATGTCTACTGCCTAACTAGGAGACTCACCTTGGATGGCCTCCCAGGCCAGAACACACTCACATTGTTGTAGGTACAGTACAGTTTCTCCAGCAGTATGATTCCCTTAGAAATTCAGCAAGCTCGGTGGTTAAGAGCACTTGTTGCTCTTGCAGAGGTCCCAGGTTTGATTTCTAGGACCTATATGATAGTTCACAACCACCTGTAACTCCAGTTTCAGGGAATTTGATGCCATTTTCTGACTATATTCGGGCACCAAGCACATATGTTGTACACACACATTCATGTAAGTAAAACCACTTACACCTAAATACAAATGAATAAATATAATTTTTTTAAAAGCCGAGCGAGCATGGCTGGAGATGGCTCAGAAGTTAAAAGCCCTTGCTCTTCCACAGGACCAGGTTTTGATTCTTAGCACCCACATGATGACTCACAATCATCTGTAACCTCGGTCCCAAGAGGATCCAGTGCCTTCTTCTTGTCTCTATAGTCACTGTGTGCACATATTGCACAAATACCCACACAGACACATAGAAAATCAATAAATGAAATTTATACCAAAAAATAAGCACTAAAGAAATAAAATAAAATAAGAATTCAGCAAGTAAGAGTGTTTATTTAAGGTCAAGTTCATGTCTTCATAATGCCACAAGGGGACACAGGATCCTGGTTACATCAATAAAACAGTTTTAAAAATGGACTCAGCAGGGAACTCAAAGACTACTTTATTGGAGTTAGAGAAAATAATAGGGCAGGGAGGCAAGCTGAAAGTCTGTGTGTTAGCGTGGAGGAGGGAAGTGGAAATAGAAGGGAAGTTACACTTGCTGAGCTGCGAGTCAAGACAGAAGGCAGGCCCAGCAGTCGGGGTCTATGGCTTTATAGAACACAGTTGGGAGAGGTGAGCTTCAGGGAGAGTGAGAAGCTCCAAGTATCAGGGTGGACAGGCTTAGGACTTTCGTCAGGTTGGTGAGGGGGAAGGTTACAGTTTCTGGGTCATAAGTACTTAAATGTCTTTCTTATCGTTTTGGTTCTACCAGCTGGAAGAAAGCACTTCTGAACTGAGAAAACTGCTCTAAGTGTATCAGCTTTATTTTCTTGTCATTTATAGTTTTGTTTTTTGTTTTTGTTTTGAGACATGGTTTCTCTGTGTAGCCCTGGTTATCCTGGAACTCACTCTGTAGACCAGGCTGGCCTTGAACTCATAGAGATGTGGGTGCTGGGATTTGAACCTGGATCCTTTGGAAGAGCAGTCAGTGCTATTAACTGCTGAGCCATCTCTGCAGCCCCTAATTTTTTTAAACGGTTTTTTTTTTGAGATAGTCATTTATAGTTTAAAACCAAAACAGAAAAGTACTCAATCTTTCAGGTTTAGCTTTTTGTTGAAAAAAAATTTCTCAGAAAATTAACCTATGGAAGATAGAATTTTAAGAACCTGATTTTCTTATGAATTAAAAATATATTTTAATTGTAAATATATATACACATGAATATATACTATTTTATATGTGGATATATGTATTTAGAGGTTTTGTACCAAGCTTTATCTCTTTTGCTCTTGAGAGGCAATATTAAAAAAGAAACTCTTGTAAAGAAATATTTATTTTAAATATCAGGCCATTATTATTTTGGCACTGTCTCTTCTATGTTTACAGTGCAGAGAGATTTCTTTGTGATGTTCTCAGAACAGAAATACTACCATAACCATTTATCACTGCACTGTTCAGCGTAGCAGCCTCTAGCCACCCATGACTACTGAACAGAATATGTGGCTAATCTGAACTGAAATATAATGCAAAGATAAATAAAATAGATACTGGATTTCAAAACTGACTATAAATGCAAAATATCTTCCTAGTGAATTTGTTAAAAGTATATAAATCTTAAAGATGTATGTGCACTAGTGTTTTGCCTGCATGGATGTATGTACCCCACACGTGTGTGCCTGGTGCCTGTGGTCATCAGAGGAGATGTAAAATTCCCTGGAACTGGAGATATGGATGGTTGTGAGCCACCATATGGGGGCTCGGAACTGAACCTGGGACCTTTGAAAAACAATTGTTCATAACCGCTGCACCATCTCTCCAGCCCTGCCCCTAGTGAATTATACTATTAATTAGATACTGAAATGACACTTTTACTTTAATAATTTGATTTCATCATTTCTTTTTAAGTGTGGCTACTAGAAAATTTAAAGTGGCATATGTGGTCTGTATTGCATTTCTACTTTCCAACGCTGCTCTAGAGCCTCAGTCAGAATCTGGTTTCGTGTAGAAAGGACAGGAAGAAGGAAGGAATGGCAACATAGCTTGAAAGAGGTTTTAGTGTGTTCCCTTCTACATGAGGTTGTTTTCAGTGCTGAGGAGTGAGCCATGGCCTTGTTATGCTAATACATGTCACTGAGCTGCATTAAGCCCCTCTAGAGTAAAGAAGAGCTACTGAACAGGGGCCATCTTGAAGCCCAGAACTTGGCTCTTAGTCTGGAAGGTTTTGGTTTGTTTGCCCATTTTCATTTCTGTGTTGCCATTTAAGACAAGGTCTTCCTATATAGTCTCAGTTTGCCTCAAATGCTGAATCTTCCCACAACAGCCTCCTGTGTGCCAGGACTGCAGACACGTACCACCATGCCTGACTCCTGAGTATTGTTAATATCCCAGAGTCTCTCTTTTCCAGTATAATATAGTAGGTACTATTCCAGAATTTAGATTATCCATCTCTGCTAGTGGGAATGAAGCATCACCTTACTCTCATGGTCTCCAGAACGCCTGATGGGTGGAAATGTCCTAGCCAGCATGAACCTAGGTCAAGGCAATGGAGGCTACTTAGTGGGGCATTGTGCCAGGCCACAGCAAGAGAACAGGATACTTTGCAAGAGATATAAGGACTATGTTCTCCCAAACCAAGGTTGCTCTTCTTGAATAAGAAGTAAGCACATTTCCATTTTTTCCTCTTAGATGTCTGTGACTCTGCCTTCTCACCCATACCCCTTCTTCTTGTTGATTTTCATGCTGCACATGTAGCACAGGCTGGCTCAGTCTTAGTGCTGCCTCTTCTTACTGGATGCTATTTAAAGCCTGTATTCTCCAAAGCTGTAGAGACAGACCGATCTGTAGCTTGTGCAGCCAGCCAATGTTCTAAGAAAACCAGATTTCCTTACTGCTGCCAACTGTCTGGTTAATACTGATTTGAATCATGATTTCTCTGAATCTTAGATTTTCACGCTTTAAATGAAAATATTATCCAAATTGGAATTAACTGAATCTACCAATGTGAATTTGCTTTGAAAGCCAGCCACTTCTCTAAATTCTAATGGTGTGTTCTAAGGTAAAATTGTTGTTGATGGTATCGGTGATACTGTTCAGGGGAGCAACTTAGGGTGGAGGTAACCATGAAGAGTTCTCTCTCTAGACAGAATACACATTAATACCCAAATAGACATCATCTACCAGAACATATTTTTTTTTCTTTTTCAGACCCAGTTTATGGAGCCGGCATATATTTCACCAAGAACCTCAAAAAACTAGCAGACAAGATCAAGAAAACCTCTAGCACAGATAGGCTAATCTATGTGTTTGAGGCAGAAGTACTCACAGGCTCCTTCTGTCAGGGTAATTACTCAAATATTATCCCTCCGCCCTTGAGTCCTGGGGCCTTAGATGCTCATGGTAGTGTGGTCGACAGTGTTGCCAACCCCGAAACCATTGTTGTTTTCAGTGGCATGCAGGCGATGCCCCGGTATTTGTGGACTTGTACCCAGGATAGGACATTGTCACAACATCAGCTGTGGTCAGAGGACTACTCATCAGGTCCAGGGATGGTTTCTTCACTGCAGTCTTGGGGGGAGGGGATCAAATGGTAGCCCTGTTTAGTCTCTACATCATTTTGTCAACTCACTCAAACCATGCTGGTTGTTAAAATGATGACTGTTAGTGACTTAGAGAGTGGCTTGAACATGACACATTATCTGTTGAGAATCATGGGTTACTAAACAACATATTAGTATATGAGTGCCTTCATCTTTACCTCTGGGCTTGGGTGAATAGATGCCAACTAAATCTGGTTCCTGACTGTCTCTTTTCCTTGACATCTTTCATCTCCTTTCCTATAGGCAACAGTAAAAACATTTTACATATAAGAAAGATATTTTTTCTAGTAAGTAATTCAAACCTGTTATTTTCTAAAATGATGATAGTATAAAATAGGACAATGGAATGATTTTAGGTATTCTATACAATTTTGTAAGTGCTTTGGAGATCTAAATAAATCACCTTTGAGTAACTGGCTCTGAGTAGTTAATGTGAGAAATGAAATAATGTAAACTGGGAGGACATAAAAAGATTGATATTAAGTTTGGATTCAGTCATAACAAACAATGCCACACAATGTTGGGTGTGGTTGCACATGCTTTAATTCCCTCACTTGGGAGGTGGAGGTAGATGGATCTCTGAGTTTACGGGCAGCCTGCTTTGCAGAGGGAGTTCCAGGATAGCCAAGGCTACAAAAAGAAACCCTATCTGGGAAAACAAGACACCCCCCCAAAAAAAAAACCCAACCCAAACAAATACACAAAAATCCAATGCTGCTGAGCATAATGGCACAAACCTTTAATCCCAGCACTTGGAAGGCAGAGGCAGGCGGATCTCTATGAGTTCAAGGCCAACCTGGTATACGAAGTGAGTCCAGGACAGCCAGTACTATTACACAGAGAAACCCTGTCTCAAAAAAAAAAAAACCATAAAAAAAGAAAAGAAAAAAGAAAAACACAATGCCATTCATCCAATGTGTAGCTTAAGTTTTAAGTCACCAAGCATTTATTGGCTGCTACAAGTGCTTCAATCACCTTCTGGATGCTAAGCAAGACAAATATCCTCAAAACCTTTTATCCTGAATAATCAGAAAGGCAGATGTGGACACATGAACAAATATTAGTACATATAACTAAAGGAGGGTTATACAGTTTTGGGAAAACTTGTAGTGAGATCAGGAGAAATTCATCAGGACTGAGAGGAAGCTTCCAGAAGAAACAGAGACCAGAAGGTAAGATGGGAGCAGAGACGGAAGAGTGTTTTAGGCAAAGAGGATTTACCAGGGCTGAATCCAAAAGAAGAAAGGCTGAGTCCACCTTGATTGGGTGCTGTTTGACTTCAAGGTGCTACGTGTCATACAGAGGCTAATCTCACCATCCAGCTATTGCCTACTTACCAATCCATACCTATCTGTACTGTTAAGCCTGGCCTCTCACTCTTCAATCTTCAACTCTTCAGAAGAACATTTCCTTCTGGTCTCACTTTAAGCTGTATTCTCCTTCTGAGAAACATGCTTATTCTATCATATGCTACGGTGCTAAAATCTGGGCAAGAAAGTCTCTGCTTTAGACTATTGAATAGAATACTTCCCCCTTGGTGCCTTGCTTGATGTGCCATTCTAGGTATGCCATGGCTGAGTCTGTCAATCCAAGGTAAGAAGTCCACAGGCCCAGGGCAATGTGTTTTTAAGAAATAATGGTGCATTCTGCACTGGTGAAACGATCCAATCCAGTCCAAATTAAGTTATATGAAGGCAGCTTTATTGGATATGAGAGGGAAAGAGAAACAGCATGTGCATGCAGAGAGAGAGAGGAGAGGGACAGAAACAGAGACAGAGAAACAGGGAGAGAGAGGGAAGAGAAGGAAAGAGCAGGGAAGAGAGGCAGAGAGAGAAAGAGCCCCCAAAATGTCTGGATTACAAAGGGAAGGGCTTCTGGGGGTGGGGCATGTATGCCACGGAACAGGTAGACTGGGTCATGCTGGGAGATCCTGGAGATCAGGTCCAGTCCTAACACAATGAACCATCGAAAGCCTGCAATACTCACTCCTAAGCCAACCATTAGGTATCTAGAAACTTAAGATTTCCTGTTTAAGGAGTTCTGAAACCATTTGCAGACACAACTGGGTCTCTTTCTTGGCTCCCTGTAAAACAAACTATGTTGCTATTAGGGCTAGAGTTATACTCAGTGAGAGATTGATGCCTCACCTGTGTGAGGCTGTAGGTCCAATCTCTAGCAATATGCATTTTTTTAAAAATGTGGGTGGGGCTGTTGGTGAGATGGCTCAGTTGGTAGTCACTTGCTGCCAAGCCTGCTACCAAGCTTGAGTTCCATCCCTAGGATTCATACGGTTCAAGGGGACAACTGCAAGTTGTCCTCTAACCTCTACACACAACCATACTTCCAATAAAAATAAATGAATAGTAATAAAAAAAGAATAGCTACCGGGTGTGGTGGTGCACCCCTTTAATCCCAGCACTAGGGAGGCAGAGGCAGGTGGATATCTGTGAGGTTGAGGCCAGCCTGGTCTACAGAGTGAGTTTTAGGACAGCCAGGATTTTTTTTTTCCGAGACAGGGTTTCTCTGTATAACAGCTCTGGCTGTCCTGGACTCGTTTTGTGGACCAGGCGCTGGCCTCGAACT
>CAJQZJ010029955.1:0-22415 GCA_907164525.1 Lophiomys imhausi | reverse complement strand
CTCTACAACAAATGTCTGTCAGAGAAACAGGACCCAAAGGCTGAAGATTGATGCTGGAATGTATGGAGAGAAAATGGGAACTGTCCAGGCAGTCATTGGTATGTTCTTTCTTAGTTTTGGAAGCTGCAGGCCCTGCACTTCCTATATAAGCAAATATATTTATCCCTCTCAGGTCTCTGAGGTGGTTGAAGAATAGACAGCTAGAGTCTCATAGTTAAATTTTGAACTGTTTAGGAATCAAGAGGGTGTTATAGATCTAAGAAGATACTCTTAAAAGTGTGTTGCAAGATAGTATGAATGTTGAGTCACATATAGACCTTTAAACTCATGGAGTTGGTTAGATAGTAGAATGTTAAAGTCAGGGGCCAAATATGTATAAACTGGACATTGGGAAGGTATACTGGGCCATTTAAGTCTCATAAATGTGGCATATTTATATCTATTGTTTTGTATAATACATACTGTTATAAGAGAAGGAACCATCTGTTGGACTGAAAGGGGAAACTTCTGGGGGGAAGAGGGTGGAAGGGCGGGATAGGAAGGGGGAATAGGGAGGGGTTTGTTACTGAGATGTTACTTGAAGAAAAAAAAAGTATTTAATAAAAAAAGAAAAAGACCAATGGCATGTATCTAGGCAAAGAGGCCAAGATCATATTGCATTTGTAATTCAGAACTCTCAAGTCTGACAGATCCTGTTAACATATCAAATTCCCAGCCATTACCTGCTTGGACATTTCTTTTAGCTGTTTCCTTGCAGATTTGAAAATATTCAGATTTCCATAATAGGTGATCTCCCCCTGAGAGTACTGCTGTGACCAAACCATTTCACTCTTCAGGAGTGAGGCAGGCGTCAGCTATGGTTTCTAAAATAGCTACAGTGTACGGGGCATTAGGGCCATATTGAGATATCATAGTTTTCAACTCTTTGATGGAATTAAAATCTAATTTATTCAAATGTCTCCAAGGTTTGCTTTGAGCATCCACAGACTCAGTCACTAGATAAGCATGTAAGGGATTTATTGTTGGGATTCTAGTTCGGTCCATAGGCCCACCAGATAAGACAGGGGGGCAGCGAGATGGAATTTCACCATAAGTCTGTTTTTCCTGTTCTGCTCCTGTAGGGGAAAACCTCATTACCAGTTTTCAAGTCTGTTGAATATTTTATTAACTGTTGAGATTCTTCTTCTAATCTAATTTGTTCTTGAATCTTTTCAATCCCCTTACTCAGACTTTTCCTGGGATCTGTCCCAGTCATGATCGTATAAGGTAGTGGCTTTTTTTTTTTTTTGAGACTTTAGACAGTGTAGGTGGGTGGTATATAGCTGTCTCTTCTACATCAGACCAATTTACTTCTGAGGAATCAGCATCCTCATCAGATTCCTTCCCTATATCTTGCAAATTTGTGAGAGATGGGCAGAGTCATTTATTCTGATTATGAATTAAAGACAGATCTATCAAATTATTAGGTTTTTCTGGCTTAATGGAGTCTGTCAAGTTTTGGCTTTTGGCCTAACAGAAAGTTCCTCTTTTTTCTTTTTGTCCTCATCCTCACTACTCAAAGAAATAAGGTCTCCAGGAGTGGAAAGCTGCTTCTTACATTCCTCCACTGCAGAATCCTCTTCCCCCTTCTTTGTTTCTGATTCTGTACCAGTGACCACTGCTGCAAATATAAGAGGATTCTCCCCACCTGCAGCTATAGGGGGCCTCTCTATACTCCTCAGAATCTCATCAATAAGATTCCAATAAGAAAAAGCAGTCACTGGAACCTTCTCAGAACTAAAGTTATCATAATAATCTTGAAAACAGTCTCCCACTCTCTTCCATTTCACTACATTTATAACTCCCTCATTAGGGAACCAACGACATGTCTGTTTAACAAATTGAAAAATTCAAGAAGTTGTGAAATTTTAACCTTTACTCCCTGTGCCTTTAAAACATCTTTTAACTGCTTAACATATACTTCATGACTACTTATTTCCGATCTCATCTTTCAGTCCTACTTACTCTGCTTTGATGGCATGGCAGGCTCCCACGTCACATTCTCAGTTGACTTTCTTCTTTACTGGTCAGTCTTTCAGCACTTCTTTTTCACTAAGTCTCCTATGTATCAAGCCCCACGTGGGATACCAGGTGTCCCAAGCTGCAGAACAAACAACAGGGGTCTCAGAAAGGGAAAGTGGGAATTTGGGAAGGATCAGAGATGTGAGAAATGAAGACAAGAGTGTGATCAAGTCCTATTTAATGAAGTTCACCCCCCCATATATATACATAAGAAGCAGAAAGGTGCTCTGAGAAAAGTAGGGCAAGGCCGAAGCAAGCTGTGTAAGAAAGTAGGTAACTAAGATATCTATCTGTTCTTGTCTATTCAACATGGTTTTCCAGGACTAGGCACTGGAGGAGAGAGAAGCAAACTATTCTATATTATCAGAGAGGCTAAGCTTGAAGTCAGGCCCTGTACTTTCTCATGGTCAGGATATCAGAACAGCAATGCAATGGCTGGACCAGTGGCTCTGGACACTTCTTCCAAGATTACTGTTGTCTTCACTGCTGAAGTGACCCAGGTTGGGCTGAAGAGACCACAGCCCCAAATGGGGGTGTAACAACACTGCTGGTGAACTTTCTAGACCTTCCCCAAACTTTTATTGGCTCATGTTGCTTCTGGTACCTCTTCCTGTGTATGCTGTTTGACTGGGCTGCCGAAATCCTAACAAATCACCCCAAGGATCGACGTCTAAACCGGTCTACCCTCTCTATTTCACTAACATTTTTTCTCCCATACCTCAGGTCAATGAGTTGGTAGGTGGGAAGAGATATTATTATAACAATAAATAAAAGTATCTTACGCCTCAGTTGTGTTAAATAAAACATAGTATATATCACTCAGAATACAGGGTTTCTGTCTTGTCTTCCAAGCTAAACAATTGCCATCTTCACACCTTCAGTTGTGCCTGCCTAAAATCATCCCAGTGGTGCTTGTTAAGTGATTTATATTCCTTCACACAAAAATGAGATAAGCATACTGCCCTAGCCAATTTTACATAGATTTTTTAAAGAGGCTAAAATAAAAAGATAACAATCTATATGATTATTTTAAAAGGCTTCATACATATTGAATAAAGACTTTTCAGTGTGACTATTTCTGAATGACCCACACTTCCATCAGTAATCTTTTACCAATTCTCTTCAGGAAACTCAATAAGTTCATTGGTTGCCCAGCATGAACTTTAATGAAATTGAACTTTCATTTTTCATTGGGACCTTCCCTCAGGGAGATATTCTCATAACATTAAAATCATTTGTTGATGCTCTCATATCTCATGAAGTTAAGAAATAAAATAAAATATTAGAAGTTTGTAAAGATAGAAATGTCTTAGTAAACAAGAATTTATGTGAAGATCAATATGACTAGATGTTTTCAGGGGGAAAAAAGCCTTTTCAGTTATGTAGGTCTGAGTAAGTTATTTACAGGACATAGAGAATGAAATTCAGAGGTGGTGCATCTGAGACCTTTATTGGCAAAGGTCTTCTAGTGCTTTTCCCAAGAAAAAAAGGATGTTCATACTAGGTGTAGGATGCCAGTTTGTGGAAGTGAAAATTTAGTGAACAGTGTCTTCTGCCAAAGTTGCCTTGGTCCATTCCAAGTGGGGGTAGAACTGAGTTACCCTCATCACAAGCACGTTTCCTCTCTTAGACAGAAACCCAACCCCAGTCAAGAAGGAAAGGCACACTTGCTCTCCAATGAGATCCATGACATATCCTCAATGTACCAAAATCTAAAGGTCTCTCAGATATTATGACATGGCTAGGGAAACCCAGGGCACTAAATGTCATTGGATAACTCAGGCTAGTATCTTCTGTCTAGTACAAAGGACATTGGCCTCCAAAGATGACCCAGCTAAGAGTTCTTACTCTAAAATCCCTGTCATTAATCATGGTAGAATCCAGTCATTATCCTGAATTCCATAAATGAATGTTATATATTAATAATGAGCTAATAAGATCTTAGTCATTTGTGCTTTTGGGACCCTAACAAGCAATTGCCTAGCATGGTTGTGTGTATCTTTAATCTTAGCATTCACACAATGGGGGCATGGGCTGGTGGATCTCTGGGAGTTGAAGATAAATAATGTACATAATGTTCCAAGCTAGCCATAGTTAGACAGAAACACAATCTGAAATAAACTCTGTTCCAAGATGTTTTTCAGAAAGTTACACTTAGTGGAACTTTCACTGCAGATATTATAAAGATTTCTACTCTGCATGCAGTGTAAGATAAAAGTTTATTTTGTCAAAAGAGCATAAATGACAAATTCAGAAACATAGCAACCACTGTACTTCAGAGAACAGTTGAATAAAACATTAATATAAAATGTTGTCTGCCTTTGGATCCCTTTTTGCTATCTGGGCTGCCTTGTCTGGTCTCATTGGGAAAGGATGAGCCTAATCTTGCTGTGCCCTAATGTGCTAGGGCAGGTTAGCACTCATCCGTGATCTCCACTTCCCTGAGGGTAACAAGGAAGTGTGTGGGGGAAGAGATGTATGGGTAGGAATGGAACGAGAAGAAGAGGGAGATGTGATCAGAATGTAAAAATAAGTTAATTAATTAATTAGTGGGAAAAAAGAAAATAAAAGAAATTCTAGAAAGTCATTGGTTCTTTTGTTCAGAGAGGCCACAAAGACCTCCATGTATGTCAAACAATGTCCCGTCTAAAAGTAGAAGGTTCAACAGACAGGAGAGTTTCCTCAGTGCTTCAAAGGGAAGCCACAACCAAGTAAGACTTTAGACTTCTCCTTGCATAGATGGAACAATTGAAGAAAGAATACTAGAGAACCCAGAAGCTTCTCTTAAGCCTGAGTGAACCCTGAGGATCACATTGTCAACTGGTCTTGACAATCATAATTATTTTGGTCACTTCAATACCCAGCAAGAAAGTATAGGCAAAGGCTTGAGATGATTGCCTTCGCATCTCCATCACATCTGCTTTGAGACAGCAAGCAAGGATCTCCTTTCCCCCTATTATCTGATAGCTGGGGACGTTTAAATAGGCCCTATGGAGGGTTTCACCAAACTGTCACACCCACACCCCAAATTCTGCTGGAAGAAGCCAGATTGATAAGCATCCCAACCACATAATGGCAGCTAAGATAAACTCTTCAGAGGGGAATAATAGCTTAAGGTAGAAACTGGATTTGCAGATCAGAGTAAAAAATGAAACAATCAAAAACTTCAAACTCTATTTTTTGGGTGGAGACAGGGTTTCTTTGGGTAGCCCTAGCTATCCTGGATCTTGCTCTGTTGACCAGACCTGTCTCAGACTCACAGAGATCCACCCGCCTGTGCCTCCCGAGTGCTGGGATTAAAGGTATGTGTCTTCACTCCTGGCTAAAACACAAATTCTTAAGAAGAGTAAACAGTTTCTATCTTGATTGAAAGCCAAAAGTGTCCTTGGACTTCCAAGCAGCTTCATCATTGCCACAGAACAAAGGTGCAAAAAAAGTGTTTTGGACCTCTGATTTCTCATCTGATTCTTAAATGATCCTAAACATTGAATAAGTCTTCTATCAAACATTATATTTTTTAAAAGGTGGGTGTGGTGGTATATGCCTTTAATCATAACACTCAGGAGGAAGAGGCAGATCTATGTCAGTTTGGGGCCATTATTTATGGTCTACAAAAGTGAGTCCAGGACAGCCAGTATTGTTACATATAGAAATAGAGAAATCCTGTCTTGCAAAACAAAAAAGAAGTATAATTTTGGTGAAACCTCTAAAAGTCTAAATTATAGTCCATTCTCTTGGTGGGACCTACAAATGGTATAGTCCAAGAGTAGCCACACAAACCATTCAGTCACCAATCTCAGTTAGATATTGATGATTTATTGAATATACACTACAAAGCTGATCATGGCCAACATCACCAGAATCACAGAGAAGTGACACTGTGACAACAGTCTCCTTCCAAGGCAGACTTTTTATAAGAAAAACCGTAACCAGGTAGCAGCCAGGTAACCAGGTATAGGAAACAAACCATACCCAGGTAGTAACCAGGTTTGTGTATGAAACAAACCACATCCAGATAACAACCATGTGATCAAGCGTAGGAAGCAAGAAGATGGCAGCCCTACATAATTTTTGACTTGCTACACAAAGTGTTTCTAACTGACTGTTAATGTGATTGGTTCTAAGTGGAGCTGTAGTTGGGGACACTTCAGAGTATCAAGGTATCAATGTAGCAAATTATGAGTGATTCCATCTTATAGCTAAAATGGAGAATGAAGACAAAATGACTTCAGTTATCCTAAAGAAGCAGGTATCAATATAAAATAAAATAAACAATGAATAAGTAAAGATATAAAGTCTACAAAACAAATAGTTTTATGTACAATATTTGCAAGCCATACTAACTGAATTCATAATAATACTAGTCAACATTTACACACACCCAAGTACTACTTACATAGTGATACGAACTGGTTTTTTTTTTTGCTTGCTTGCTTGTTTTTTCCGGACAGGATTTTACTGCTTAGCCCTGGCTATCCTGGAGCATCCTCTGTAGACCAGGCTAACCTCAAACACTGATAGTTACATCTTTCCAGTGTTGGGATTAAAGGCATGTGCCAGAACTGCCTAGTTTTCTGTTGTTTTTGATATCTGGTTTTAACCCATAGAGGTCAAATTGGATGCAGAATGGTTTTTGATTTTTTTTTATATCTCCTGAGATTTGCTGGGATTAAAAGCAAGTGCCAAATCTACCACAAACCAACTTTTATTATTAACTTAAGACTTCTCTTCTGTAGAAGCATCTATCTATCTATCTATCTATCTATTCATTTATTTTTGCTTTTGTTTTCCTTCTTAAGGCAAGTGTTGTAGTGCAGGTGACTTTAAGCATAGATCCATACTTACCACACTGATTTATAGTACTGCTCAGGAAACAAAACCTACTTTCAAGATGTTTGGTTCCATGGTTATTCATACAGGAGTCCTTTTGGGGTTAAGGCTATGACTTTGTGTGCCATTTCCCAGGCAGCAATTCTTGCTATGTAAATATGAGCTTTTCTGTGGCATCAGGTTGCAAATAATTGTAACTGCACAACTCTTCCATTGTTCTTTGACTCTGGTTCGGTAAAGGAGAAACACACGGGTTTTTCTATGGAATCATTTTGGAGCTTGGATGAAACTAGGACCTGCACACAATCTATATTATCATTCTCACTCTCTCCTCTCAGTTTTATTTTATTATATTATGACTATAGTGTTTTGTCTGAATGTTTATCTGTGACTGCACCAGTTGTGTTCCTGCAGAGACCAGAAAGGAGAGCTTCCTATTCTGGAACTGAGTACAGGTGCCTGCTAGCTGTTGTGCAGGTACTGGGAGTCAAATCAGGATTCTCTGGAAGAGCAAGCACAGCTGTGGTCTTTGACTGCACCTGCTGGTGTTTCTACCCATATGAAAGGATATATGTAATGTACATGAACACTAGGAAGTCTAACAATGATCTCCAGGTTTACACTATCCATTAAGAAGAAAAGAACTTTCCTGCAACCTTAGACTCACTCCAGACATACCAAGGCTGTGGATAGTCCCACCACCATTTCTTTAGGTTTATTACGGTCTTCTTACTCCAATTGACAGCAAGGAGGCAAATGGAAGTAGTAGGGATATTTCTCAGTTTAGTACATACTCAGGAATCATTCCCAGGTTGTCCTTTTTTAAATTAAGTTACCTTTTTTATTAAATTACATTTGGTAGAACAGACAGAAGTAGGTGCTCTGTCCAGCCTGCCAAACACGTCCTCAGGAGGCAAACAGAAGTAGTAGGGCTATTTCTCAGGCTAGTAGATGCTCAGGAATCATTCTAAGGTTGTTTGTTATTATTATTAAGTGACTTTTTTATTAAGTTACATTTAGTAAAACAGGCAGTAGTAGGTGCTATGTCCAGCCTGACAAGCACTTCCTCAGGACAAATGCATGAAGATGACAGAAGAGGTTACCCAAACACTGCCTTTAGTTTTCCACCTGGTGAAAGAGAACTATTTTACAATTGGCACAGGGATATGATCAGCATATTTCTGTGCTGGATTCCCTTGAGAATTAAATACACATGTAGATAAAATATCAGTCAATAAATTTTATGTGTGTGAGGAGGGGTTGGGTGCTCCATACAATGTATGTATGTGAAGGACAGAGAACAAATATAGATCTCATTTTCTCTTTCTAACATGTGGATCCCAGCAAGGCAACTCAATTGTCATGCTCACTGGCAAATGCCTTTACTCTGTGAGCCATCTCACATCACTGGCCATAGGTGATTTATTTGATTGATACATGGTTTGTTCTCAAACTTACATAAAAGAGTCTGCCTCTGTCTTCCTGGTTCTAGCATTAAAAGCATCACTGTGGCCAGCACAGCTGAAAATTTAAAACATTGGCAATGAGCATTTGAAAACAATTACAGTTCATCCACCACACCCTCCCATGAAGGGATGGTAGTAAGCAAGCGCAGTGGGACAGCTTTGGCTTCAGGGTCAATGTAATCAAAGAATGCAACAGGCTAGCCATTCATATTCAGCAGAGGCATTCCTTAGGCTCTGCTTGGGCTTCTCGTGCTATCATCAACTTCATGGTAAACAGGAGGTTTATGGAAGGAGGGTGCAGGGCTCTGTGGGAGCAGACTGGAAGCATGCAGTGGAACATGGAAGCAGAAATTTCACCAAAGAGCTGTTCCTGGACACCCTAGAAGATAATAGTTGCTGAAATGACCCTTGGTCCAAGACCTTTGCTCATTATATTTAGCAGACAAGGATGGTATGAGAGTTCCTAAGGTCTGTGTCTTCAATGTAGTAGCTAGTGGTACTAGTGTAGTAAGTTATTCTGGTCCCTGACTTTCCTCACTTCTGTAGCATCAACTGCTTCAGTTTTTCCCATCTGTGCTCTGAAATCAGACTGTTGAGATATGGGGATCTGGGAAATGGAAGCTTATGAAAAATGCCTAATGGCTGGGTAAATGAAAGTAACTTGTGGGAGATACTTAAGATGGTGCTATCCTGAAAATGCTGGGGCAAAGCTGAAGCCTGATCGTGGGAATAGCTGATTGGGTTAGCAAGACTTATGTACTCGTGATCACTGCATGATCACCATATTACCAAGCTTGTGTTATGTGGTGGGATACCATGACTTTTAATATGATTGGCCTGGCCCACATAGCCTCATGAGGAAACACCCATGTGGTTCTTTATATAAGCCAGAGAACAAACATTAAAAATGGGAAATGCTTAGAAATCACCCCTGTAGCACCTGTATGTATTCAGAGTGAAGGCTGAAGTTCAGGTGGGCAGCACACTCACCTTTTCTTGAGAACCCCCTTATGTGGTGATCACCATGTCATGGAATTTCTACATAACTGACTTCCAAATGTGGGGCACAAAGAGAGACTCTCATCTACATAAGGGACAAGAGAAGACCACTCAGGGCTAAGTATTCGACAGGAAGAATGATCCCCAAAATAATGGGGCATGCAACTTCAAAAACTGAAGAGCCTGGGCTTAAAGCGCTGAAATATATGCTAAAAGCAGGGGTTTGGAGCTTTCCACGACCCAAGTCACCAAGGTCAGGGAAGTGGTTCTATGAACTGCGCCATGGGTAGATTCTGCAAACTTGTTTGCTGGGACACATGAGATTGCATTTCTCACCTTGCTGCACAGCAAGAAATCATGCAGGACATAGATTTCTCCCTCAGATTTTTCCCAATAGTGTCGGCCCTTAAGGCCTGTTTTCAACAGCAAAAGGATGAGGGAGACCCCTTCTCAATTTCCAAACCAGTTTGGAAGCCATAATGGGAACAATTCAAAGCCGAGAGCTATATCCTACTCTGCCTGTCAGCCCTTCCAGTCCGCTCTTTAATGAGGAGGCTCCACCCCCTTGGAAGGCGGAAATTATTCCCAGCAAAGGGCCTCTCAAGTCTAAACCTCAGGCATTAACTTCAACCCAGGAGGGGCCAGGCCTGCCATCTGGTATCCCTGGGAGGCAGGCAATTTAAAGGAATTCAAGAAGGCAGTAGCAGACAATGGGCCTAATTCTCCTTGGGCAGAAGCTGTCAAGCAGGGCTTACTTCATCAGCCATGCACCTTGAAAGATTAGAAGGCATTATGCGGAGCCATGCTCCCTAGTAATATGTTCATTAAATGGTGTGCCCTATATAAGGAGGAGTGCCACATACAGGACAACTGAAATGATCCATCCCAGCCTGAGATACCCATCACCTTCTGCATGTTATCAGGGACTGCTGACCAATATAGTACAGGCTTACAACAGGCTGCTATCCCCCCTACCTATACAGATCAAGTCAGGACCCTAGGAATTGCAGCATGGCATAAACTGGAGAAGTGACCCTCACAGGCCCCCATTTCAGGTATAACGCAAAAGCTAAATGAGGACCTCTCCACCTTTATAGATTGGGTCACTCAATACATGCAGAGAAAGCATTATTAAAATGCTTGTGTGGGATGGAATGAATGCCGACCATATGCTACCATGTGCAGGACAGAAAGAACGGTCAATGGAAAAATGTTTAATCTGTTCCAAAGATGTGGGGACACAGAGCCATCAGGCACAGTCCCTAACTACTGCCTTGCAGGCACAGATATATGCCTTAACTGAACCTGGGACTAATGCCATTACTGGCTGCCTATCAAGGTAGAACATCCCCTGGAATGGGTGGGTCTTGGGGACTAAAACAATTATTCGGGTGTGGACAGACAGGCCACTTCAAAAGGTAGTGCTCTAATAAAGGGGGACAGGGGGAAAATGCTGGTCCTTTACCAAGGTCTTGATGGCCTTGGTAAAGGGCTTCCATTGGAAGAAAGAATGTGGATCCCACTTTGACATTGAAGGAAAACTCCTTCTACCTTTAAACTAGAGGTGAAACAAACTCCAGCCCCATTAGCCCTAGGCAGTAAATCAGAAGCCCAAGGGCCAATTAAAATATCTAAAGGGCCCTCCTCCCCTCGTTGCAACTCCACACAGAGGCCCCCTAAGCATGCCTGTGAGGCACCCAGGGCGAATTGGACAATAATTATTGTCCTGGAGATAACACCCAAAATGGACATTATCATTACAGGAAAGAGGTTATGTTGCCTGATAGACACTGGTGCCGACTGGACAGTGTTAGCAAAAGAGGAAGTCTCTCACAGCTGGAAAATTGTCACTGAGCCCTCAATCTTGGAAACTGGTAGGAACGCCTGGTTGGAGGAAAGCCAGGACTGGTTTATATGGAAAAACGTGTATGGGACCATGGGGGAGGTTAGGCTTTTGGTTGCTTCAGGGCTCAATGCAAACTAGTTGGATCAGGATATCTTGGGCCTTGCAGATTCCTACATCACCAAAACCTAAAAACCCAACTACAAAAACAAAAAGGGGAATGAGCCCTCATCAACAGCTTGGGTTGGCATTGTTTAATTTTAAAATTTTCAAAATATGAGTCTTTTTCATGTTTCCATATCATTGGTCAACTCAAGAAAAAAATAGACATATGGGTAAAATGGAAAGATCATACCCCAGCATTGTGTAGGGGACCTGACCTGCTTATAACCATGGGATGAAGATTTGGGTTTGTGCTTCCAATAAGAAAACTAAAGTCCTATATGTGTACCTGCAAGGAACCTTAAATTTCTCCCACAGGGTAGGATATCCCTTGCACCTGATGAAACCACCACATCGCCTGAAACAAATGAACAATAAGGAGAGAAAGGCTCTCTAGTGGCTTCAAAACAGCATGGCCAAATTAGGTTAAAGTTCCCACAATGGGAGAAAACGAGGAAAAAGGCCAATGAACACCTAATGCAAAACAGCTTCAGGACAAATTAAAAAAAAAGAGCTCCTGAGTATCTACTTTTCATCTTGTTGTCAAGATGCTGGTGTGCCTGATTTGGCTGTTGGGGGGTTACAAATCCCACAGGTGAGAATGGAAGGGGGCAGAGGCAGGAGGACCACAAGTTCGAGGCCAGCTTGGACTATTTTTGTCAGACAGACATCCCCAACTCTGCCTCTGCTGTGACCCTGACATGAATCACAACTATGGCTCAAACCCTTCAGATGGTCACCCATGATGTCTCTAGGTCACAACAACAACTTGCCCTGGCCAATCATCTTGCTGCAGGAACAATAAGAGATCACCTTGTTACAACATCATCTCTGTAATCCTCAATATAGAGTAAATCCTACTGCTATGATTGCTAATTTGTCTACATATATGAAGGGGCCTTATAATTATAAGTATTTACAAATGTCAAGCTTTCTGGTTAATGATGTTATAAAATTTAATGATACTGGGGTTCTGATTATTCCTACTACCATCTTCTTTCAAGATGTCTGGGGTCAATTGACCTCATGCTTTTCATTGCCTAACCTGAAATTGAAGGGGTTGATTCTTGTTTATGCTTTAATAGGCTTGGGGTCCTCAGGAAACTCTGTTCCAAGCCAGACTTTGGTAATAAGTACATAATTCACACAAATTGTGAAATATTCATACTTGTACTTTTTCTTTATATTTAAGCTCCCTTAATGTAGCATAGTTGTACTTGACAACAAATTGATAAGGACAGCTGCTAACAACTTGTTAATTCTTGTTGGGAGAAATGTAAAATGTACTTCATTAGCCCACAATGACAACGTTTGTTTTGTGAAATGCATTGCTGGATGATTTTGTTTTGTACCAACATCTAGTGCTCTTGCACAAACTGAAATGGTGTACTTCTGCACTAGTGACATCTGTGTGTTACTGAGGATAGGGTTGGAACATCAGCATGCAGTGACCATAAGAAAGAAAAGAGTAGCATCCTTAAAGGAAGATGGAGGGAATCTGTGTGTAAGTGGTTTGGAAGAGACCCTCAGCTTTCCATCCTTGATAGTCATATGAGCTAGATGTCCCAGATCTCCTAAGTAGAACCTTTATTGCAGCTATCTTGGGCGTCTACAAAATTCAAATCCTTGAGTCTCAACCTAGACCTTTTTGACTTTTAGAAACTTTCACAGATGACTTTAGTCCCTGCTGTGATCTGAGACCTATTTCATCAGAGAAAATGGATGGTAGAATATCCATGAACTGAGAAAATTATCCATAACCAGTAATAGAGTTCATCCTGTGTTGATTAAATCTCATTTTATTTTCAAAGGGCAGACTCACAAGAAGTATAATACCCCAGAAATTACAGAAGAGAAAAAAGGTCCAGGTTGCCAAGAGGAAGGTCAAGGTCAAAACCCAATATGGTGTAACTGAAAACACTCCTGTGAGGTTGACCAGTTGCATCTTTCCAAGCCCTGTGACTAGAATATCTTCCCACGATGGGAACAGCACCAGGTACAGGAAAAAAGAAGAGAGGCTGAAGAAACCCAAGCAGCTCTGTAGATCCAGGAAACTCAAGGACCTTCTTGTTAGAGATATTAAAGGGAACACATTATGTTCAGTGGATCTTACAAACACTGAAAAGAAAAGAATTGCACTTGGAATGCAGGATGAAACCAATGTCCAAAGTGGTGGTAAAGATCTGCACACTTCTCTGGAGTTCACCCCTGGCCAAACCTCAATTTCAGAAAAGACAGCACAAGTGGATCTTGAGCTGTCACAACGTTTCTCCAGTCAAGGAGTAGCAATTCCAGTGGATATTCAGCTGTCACCATCTTACTACAGACAAGGGGTAACTACTGGGGACATCCTGAGACAGACCTGGAAGGTAAAGAGAGCCAGGAAGACACTGGCTGAGTCCTTGGAGGCTCATAGGCATCCCAGGCAGGCAGAGAACATGGGGGAATGGAACAAGGATGAGTATTCTGAATCTAAATAAAACTACTGGAAAACACATGTTGTGGTCTCTCTAAATTCTCTTTGAAGGAACTTTGTTTTACTTGTATTTTTTGTTGTTTATTTTGTTTGGCTTTGGTTTTTCAAGACAGGGTTTCCAGGGTTTACCCTGGCTGTCAAGGATCCCTGCCTCTCTCTCCTGAATGATGAGGGTGTGTGTTGATAGCATGGTAGCACATGCCTTTAATTCTAGCTCTCAGGAGGCCGATGCAGGCAGATATCTTTGAGTTCCAGGGCAGCGAGGTCGACAAAGTGAGTCCAGGACAGCCAGGGCTTCTTACACAGAGATCCTCAGACTTAGCAGTCAAACAAACAAACAAATTGTTATTGTGGGTCACCACTACCCAGTATTACATGCATTTCTTTAACAAATCTACCCTGATGATGATATACCTAAATCACAGCCCTGATAAACATACCCATTTTTCTCTAATTTTATGATGTACAAAATCTGTTGATTCAGGTGTGGTCATGCACACCTTTAATCCCAGCATGAGGAAGGCAGAGCAAAGAGAATCTGTCTGAGTTCCTGGTCAGCCAGGGCTCCACAGGGAGAAAATATCTTCAAAAATGTATGAAAATATATTATGAAAAATATTTATTTCTATTTCTACAGAATGTATTTAGAGATGTTGCTCTATGGATAAAAATGAGTATATGTAAAAGGCTGATATAAAATAGTTGGTAAGATAATGGGTATGCTGATTAGATTATTGGTATCTTTATAGTGTATATGTGGCTCAGAGCATTCAACATATTTTTCTTGTTTTGTTTTTGTTTTTGTAAATTAAATAGGGTTTCTCTGTTTAATAGTTTTGGTTGCCCTTGAACTAGCTTTGTAGACCAAGCTGGCCTCAAACAGACAGAGTTCCCCAGCCTCTACTTCCTGAGTACTCAGTTTAAAGGTGTATTTTACCATGCCTGACTTAAAAACATTTTTCTTTTCTTACTGTTTTATTATGATTATTTGGTTTTTCAAGATAGGGTTTCTCAGTGTTTTGTTCTGGTCTCAAAAACAAAGAGATCTCCCTACTTCTGCCTCCTGAGTATTGGGATTAAATGTGTGTACCACCACACCCAGCTACAGTTTAAGAAGATTTGTCAGGGAACTGCAACTTAAAAGAACTCTGAGATTCCATCTCACACCTGTCAGAATGGCTAAGATCAAAAATTCAAATGATAGCACATGCTGGCAAGGATGTGGAGAAAGAGGAACACTCCCCCATTGCTGCTGGGACTGCAAACTTGTGCAACCACTTTGGAAATCAATCTGGAGATATCTTAGAAAATTGGGAATAATTCTACCTCAAGACCCAGCCATACCCCTCTTGGACATATATCCAAAAGATTGGAAAAGAAACCACAGGACTTTTCCTCAACAATGATCATAGCAGCTTTATTTGTAATAGCCAGAAACTGGAAGAAACTCAGATGTCCTTCAACTGAAGAATGGATTAAAAAAAAACTGGGGTACATTTACACAATGGAATACCGAACAGTTTTCAGAAATGAGGAAATCATGCAATTCGAAACCAAATGGATGGAGCTAGAAAAGCTCATCCTAAGTGAGCTGACACAGACCCAGAAAGATAAACATGGTATGTACTCCCTTATAAATGTATATTAACCATACATCATAGGATAACTATCGCACAACCCTCACACCCAAATAGATAGGTTCCTAGCATATCTATCCTAGGAAAAAATTTACCTTCCCGTGAGTCATGGAATCTGCAGTAGGTTAGTGGAACACCATACCTTAGATGGTGTTCCTTATCAAGCTCCAGTACAAGTGGAAGCTCGTGGCCCTCACATGACAGAAGATCTGAGGGAGTATGATATGTGAGGGCCCACCTCATCTGAGGAGAAGAAGAGTACCAAGTAGAGGAACAAGGAGGGAGGGAGGAAGGGAGGGAAGGAGAGAGGAAGGGAGGGACCAGGAGGGGAGGAGGGAGGAATACTTTTTTTAAGAAAAGAGTTAATAGGGCAGATCCAAGATGGCGCCGACCATAGAGCAGTGCATCTGAGTAGTAGGTGAATGAGATTAGTCACTGTGGAGTGAATGTGAGGTCCCCTAGCCTACAGTGAAACACAGACGGTGTCTGAATTCCCACAGCGAACATTGAGATGGGTCACCAGGTAAAACAGCCCACGCAGTTCCCGGGAACACAACCCTGAGATCAGCCAGCTCCATCACCGGTCTAGAAAGGAGCTCTGGCTAGAGATCTAGCCCAGGAGCGGATCCAGCCCACGGCTCCAGCCACAGACCAGCGGCCCCGCCTGTCTGCCTGATATCCAGCCTGCACTCAAGCTGCACCACAAGAGCAAAGGTAAGTGAGATTATTTTTTTCCGGAGTCTCCAACATGGTGGCACAGTGTGCACTGTAGCAGAGAGGCAGAGACCTAACCCAGTCACAGCAAAGCAATTAGGAGCCAAGACTGCCTGCAAACAGAGCCTGCGACAGTGTGTTCTCCACTAATACTGGGGCGGGTGGGTCACTCACCCTAGCACCCAAGCATCTGAGGCAGTCAGCAACAGGCGCACTGAGGCCAGCATCTTTTGTGGGTAGAGCTCCCTGCCTGCATAGTCAGCCTAGCTGGGGAGCCAGAACGACTGGGTCAGTGAGAGGAGAACACAGACCCAACCACAGCTCTACCTGCCTTTCTGAGGAGACCTGTCAGCTACCAGGTCCTCAGAGGCTAGCCCTCTCCCCAGTCAAATCCCCTCTATATTGGTCCAATTAGGTCACAAGCAGTTGAGGAGAGCGGCAGCCACCCTCCACTCCAAGATCCAGTCAGTCTATTACAGGAACCTGCCCACCATCTGGAGGTAATCACCAGGATCTCAGGATCAGCCAACCCCCAGGGCAGGGAGTTTTCCTGAGCACCAAGGTCAGGTAACAAAAGAAACAAACAGATAACACCTGGGTCCATCTGATGACAAAAGGTCAGCGCAAGAACATGGTAAAAAAAAAAACAAAACAAAACAATAGGATGTCTCCAGATCCAGCAATAATGCTACAGACAACTCTGGACAGCTGAACCCAATTGAAACAAAGGAAAATGACCTTAATCCTATGCTTATATTAATAATAGAAGGCCTAAGGGAGGAAATCAAACACCTCAGAGAGCAACAACAAAGTGCTGCAAAGGAGGTGATGGAAATGAATAAAGCGCTTAAAGGAATGGAAGACCTGAAAAGGGAAGTTGAAGCAATGAAGAAAATCCAATCTGAGACATCCATAGAACTGGAAAACCTTAAGAAAAGAATCGGAACTACAGACACTAGCATCACCAACAGAATACAAGAGATGGAAGAAAGAATTTCAGGCTCAGAGGATAAAATTGAAGAAATGGTTACATCTGTCAAAGAAAATGTCAAATCTAAAAAAGTCCTGACACAAAACCTTCAGGAAATCAAGGACACAATGAAAAGAGGGAATCTCAGAATAATAGGAATAGAAGAAAGAGAAGAGTCCCACCTCCATGGACCAGAAAATATCTTCAACAAAATCATTGAAGAGAATTTCCCAAATCTAAAAAAAGAGATGCCTATAACTGTACAAGAAGCTTACAGAACTCCAAATAGATTAGACCAGAAAAGAAAATCTTCCTGCCTCATAATAATCAAAACACTAAATGTACAGAACAAAGAAAGAATTTTAAAAGCTGCTAGGGAAAAGGGTCAAGTAACATATAATGGCAAACCTATCATAATCACACCTGACTTTTCTTCAGAGACTCTAAAAGCCAGAAGGGCCTGGACAGACGTCTTGCAGACCCTAAAAAATCACAAATGCCAGGCCAGACTACTATTCCCTGCAAAATTCTCAATCAACATAGATGGAGAAAACAAGATATTCCATGACAAAGCTAAATTCAAACAATATCTATACACAAATCCAGCTCTACAGAGATGTTAGAAGGAAAACTTCAACCCAAAGAGGTTAACCACACACAAGAAAGCACAGGAAGCAAATAGCATGCCTGCAGCAAAAACAAAAGAAAAAAAGCTCACTCACACACTATTTCAACCAACATCAAGATGGCAGGAAGTAACAATCACTGGTCATTAATATCTCTCAACATCAATGGACTCAGTTCCCCAATAAAAAGGCACAGGCTAGCAGAATGGATGCGAAAACAGAATCCTGAATTCTGCTGTTTACAAGAAACACACCTCAGCAAAAAAAGATAGACATTATCTCCAAGTAAAGGGCTGGAAAAAGATATACCAAGCAAATGGACCCAAGAAAAAAGCTGGAGTAGCAATTCTAGTATGCAACAAATTGGATTTTCAACCAACATTAATCAAAAGAGATGGGGAAGGACACTATATACTCATCAAAGGAAAAATCCACCAAGATGAAATTTCAATACTAAACATCTATGCCCCAAATGTAACACCACCCACATTCATTAAAGAAACACTACTGAAGCTCAAATCCCACATTGAACCTCACACATTAATAGTGGGAGACTCAACACACCAATCTCACCACTGGACAGATCAATGCAGAAACCAAACAGAGAAATAATGAACCTCACAGATGTCATGAATCAAATGGACCTAATTGATATCTACAGAACATTTCATCCCAAAACAAAAGAATACACTTTCTTCTCGGCACCTCACGGAACCTTCTCCAAAATCGACCATATAGTCGGTCACAAAGCAAGCCTCAACAGATACAGGAAAATTGAAATCACTCCTTGTAACTTATCAGACCATCATGGAATAAAGCTAGGCTTCAACAATAACCAAAACAACAGAGTGCGTGCAAAAACATGGAAACTGAACAACTCTCTCCTCAATGACCTCTGGGTCAGGGAAGAAATAAAAAAAGAAATTAAAGTCTTCTTAGAACTCAATGAAAATGAAGGCACAACATACCCAAACTTATGGGACACATTGAAAGCAGTGCTAAGAGGAAAGTTTATAGCTCTAAGTGCCTTCAAAAAGAAACTGGAGAATTCCTATACTAGCCACCTAAAAGAACACCTGAAAGAGCTAGAACAAAAAGAAGCAAACACTCCCAAGAGGAGCAGATGAGAGGAAATTATCAAACTCAGGGCTGAAATCAACAACTTAGAAACAAAAAGAACAATACAAAGAATCGACAAAACCAAGAGCTGGTTCTTTGAGAAAATCAACAAAATAGACAAGCCCTTAGCTAAACTAACTAAAAGGCAGAGGGAAAATACCCAAATCAACAAAATCAGAAATGAAAAGGGGGAAATAACAGACATTGAGGAAATCCAAAGAATCGTTAGGTCCTACTTCAAAAACTTGTACTCCACAAAATTGGAAAATCTAAATGAAATGGACAATTTTCTTGATAGATTCCACCTACCAAGGTTAAATCAAGAACAGGTAAACAAACTAAACAGTCCTATAACCCTTAAGGAAATAGAAGAAGTCATTAGATGTCTTCCAACCAAAAAAAGCCCAGGCCCAGATGGTTTCAGCACAGAATTCTACCAGACATTCAAAGAAGAGCTAACACCAATAATCTTCAAACTCTTCCACAACATAGAAACAGAAGGAATACTGCCAAAAACATTCTATGAGGCCACAGTTACCTGACACCTAAACCTCACAAAGACCCAACGGAGAAAGAAAATTTCAGACCAATTTCCCTTATGAACATGGATGCAAAGATACTTAATAAAATACTTGCAAACCGGATCCAAGATCACATCAAAAGTATCATACACCATGATCAAGTAGGCTTCATCCCAGGGATGCAGGGGTGGTTCAACATTAGAAAATCCATCAATGTAATCCACCACATAAACAAGCTGAAAGAAAAGAACCACATGATCATCTCATTGGATGCTGAAAAAGCTTTTGACAAAATACAGCACCCCTTTCATGATAAAATTAGAAGAAGATATCAGGAGATGGAAAGATCTCCCTTGTTCATGGATAGGTAGGATCAACATAATAAAAATGGCAATCTTACCAAAAGCAATATACAGATTCAACACAATTCCTATCCAAATACCAACTCAATATTTTACAGATATGGAAAAAACAATTCTCAACTTCATATGGAATAGCAAAAGACCCAGAATAGCTAAATCAATCATGTACAATAACAGAACATCTGGAGGTATCACCATCCCGGATTTCAAGCTGTACTACAGGGCAATAGTAATAAAAACAGCATGGTACTGGTATAGAAACAGACCAGTTGACCAATGGAATCGAATTGAAGACCCAGAAATAAACCCACACATCTATGGTCACTTAATTTTTGATAAAGAAGCCAAAAACATACAATGGAAAAAGGAAAGCATCTTCAATAAATGGTGCTGGTCTAACTGGATGTCAACATGTAGAAGAATGCTAATAGATCCATACTTATCACCCTGTACAAAACTTAAGTCTAAGTGGATCAAGGACCTCAACATAAATCCAGACACACTAACATTAATAGAAGAGAAAGTGGGGAAAAGCCTTGAAATCATTGGCACTGGTAGCAACTTCCTGAATAGAACACCAATAGCTCAGGTACTACAACAAACAATCAATAAATGGGACCTTATAAAATTGAAAAGCTTCTGTAAGGCAAAGGACACTGTCCTTAGAACAAAACGGCAGCCTACAGAGTGGGAAAGGATCTTCACCAACCCAACATCTGACAGAGGGCTAATATCCAAAATATATAAAGAACTGAAGAAATTAAACACCAAAAAATCAAATAACCCCATCAATAAATGGGGTACAGAGCGAAACCGAGAATTCACAGAAGAGGAATCTCTAAAGGCTGAGAGGAATTTGAGGAAATGTTCAACATCTTTGGTCATCAGGGAAATGCAACTTAAAACAACTCTGAGATTCCATCTCACACCTGTCAGAATGGCTAAGATCAAAAACTCAAATGATAGCACATGCTGGCGAGGATGTGGAGAAAGGGGATCAACTCACTCATTGCTGGTGGGACTGCAAACTTGTGCAACCACTTTGGAAATCAATCTGGAGATATCTTAGAAAATTAGAAATAAATCTACCTCAAGACCCAGCCATACCCCTCTTGGGCATATATCCAAAAGATTTTAAACGAAACCACAAGGACATTGCCTCAACAATGTTCATAGCAGCTTTATTTGTAATAGCCAGAAACTAGAAGCAACCCAGATGTCCTTCAACTGAAGAATGAACAAGAAAACTGTGGTACATTTACACAATGGAATACTACACAGCTATCAGAAATGAGGAAATCATGCAATTCAAAACCAAATGGATGGATCTAGAAAAGCTCATCCTAAGTGAGCTGACGCAGTCCCAGAAAGATAAACATGGTATGTATTCCCTTACAAATGGATATTAACCATACATCAGAGGATAACTATCCTACAACCCACACACCCAAATAGATAGGAACCTAGCATATCTATCCTAGGTAAAATTCTACCCACCAGTGAGTCATGGAATCTGCTGCAGTTTAGTGGAACCCCACACCCAAGATGGTGTGCCTTATCAAGCTCCAGTATGATTGGAAGCTCTTGGGCTTCACATGACGCAAGATCTGAGGGAGTATGATATGTGAGGACCCACCTCATCTGAGGAGAAGGAGAGTACCAAGTAGAGGAACAAGGAGGGAGGGAGGGAGGGAGGGAGGGAGGGAAGGAGAGAGGGAGGGAGGGGCCAAGAGGGGAGGAGGGAGGAAACTATGTTCTATAAATAAATAATACTTTATTAAGAAAAGAGTTAATAAGCTTAAAAATATAATAAAAATACAATATAAAATTTTCAAACTATAATTTACCTTACTGGCATGAAAGGAAAATGGCCTTAATTTCAGATTTGAATGTTAGACTGCAGGTGGCTACAGAGATTACACAAACTTGATAGCAGCTTAAAAGTTTTTTTTGTTTTTGTTTTTGTTTTTGTTTTTGTTTTGTAGAGGTATAGGCTATTTCCAGGGTTTGGCATTAAAAAGCAGGTAACAGGTTTAAAACACTGTAAATAAATTAAAGGTGACAGCTGTTCAACCTGGTTTTACAAACCTCCAAGAGTTGAAAAAACTTAGAGCTAAGGTAAAATAATGCATGGTGTTAGCCCATGCCGTTACCTCCAGTAGAGACAGGAGGATCACTATAGAGTTAGTTGTCTTATAAATTCTAGAGTTACAAGAAAGAGGGTGGTGATGGTGCACACCCTTAGTCACATCATTGGGGAAGAATACACCCTTAATCACAACACACTAGAGACAGAAACAGGCAGATCTCAGAGCTCAAGGCCACCTGATACAAAACAAGCTCTAAACAGAGAAAAACTTTGATCCAGGAGTGGAGGAGCACATCTTTAATCCCATCAGTTGGAAACCACATGTCTTTGATCCCAAAATTTAGAATGCAGAGACAGGCACATAGGATTTGGAAAGATTTAAGTTTAAAAGCTACTTACAAAAGGCAGGCTGCAATTCAAACAAATTGTCCTTTGAGATCTCAAAATATATACACTAAAGGTTTGTTTAGCTCCAAAATATCAAAATAATTTCTTCTTTAATCCGGATTGAAAGGTAATACTTTATATATTATCAAAAAA